>CM042433.1:18052054-18349554 GCA_023631565.1 Gymnocephalus cernua
CAGTCTCTCTCTCTCTCTCTCTCTCTCTCTCTCTCTCTCTCTCTCCATCATTTCTCTGTGGCTTATCTTCTTCACTCAAGACTTCATACACCCATAAAGACAAAAACAACAAATAGGAAACCAACCAGCTAATAGACCAACACTGACAGTCCAAGAGACTATATTTATCCTTTGGTCTATACAGTATGTACATGCACATAGTATGTACCATACTCTCCTAAATCTCCTAAAATCATTTCTTTTCTACTTTATGCTGAACTGGTAGTTATTTCAGGCTGTAAAAAGGGTTAACAGGAAAGTTAATGGGTTTTTCTCACTGAGGAAGGGTTGAGATGGGGGTTAATGGGTTTTAAGGTGTTGCAGTGGATCAGTGTATGGCCAATGTAACCATAAAGTTACCTTGGTGGTCAATTCATCACCAGGCAATCAGCAGACCCACCTTGAACCCACAGGAGTTGTTAGGTTAAATAAATGTTCACTTTGCTGGTCTCTGATGTCAAATGATTGAACACACTTGAAGAACGAATGCAACCTTTGATCACGTGGTGAAAGCTGTTAAACGTATGCTGTTCTAAACACTCTGCCTGTCTGTCCTGGGAAAATCTTCTGACACACCGGAAGTGATGAGTTTTAAATTTGCATCAGCCGTAGTGTGTATGGAATAAGAGCTAGGAAATTAGCATGAGCAGCAATACATCTACAGAAACTTGCCGGATGAAAGTAGAATGTCCTCCCCCTAAAAAATGCCCACATAAGTTGTTTGTTCAAGTAGCAATTAGGTACGACGCACATTTACATTTAAGGTGGCAGCGCTTTTTAGTGGCCGTAGCAAAGCAGGAAGTAAGGTGACGAAGTATAAGAGGGCCAAATTCTGCATAGGTAGGTTGGTTGGGGTGGTGGATGGCTCAAAGAAACACAGGACTTTCACTCAGGAGACAGGGGTTTGTGTCCTGTTTAAAAATGTACTTTATGGAACCAATGGAACTACGTCACGTTCTAGGTCACGTGCATAACCGGAAATGAAGCAACGTAACAAATGTACTGATTTTAACCCAAACCGAAGGATCTTTTTCTAAACCTTACGAATAGCTTTTGTGCGTAAATGTTACATGACCTTTACGTTCTCCGGTTTACATATAAGGACGGAAAGCGCTTCTGTGGGTGGTATTTCCTGCCACCGCCAGAGGCGCCAATTTATGAAATGCTCCTATGGGTCGTATGTCGTATGGTTCGGAGGACTTGTTGGATGAAAGACGAGAAGAGTGGGCTACTGGCCCATATCGATGCATTGCTCTCTATTCATTTTGGTTCTTTCGAAGTGTAGTGCAAACATACGCAGATTTAATTATTTTTAATTATTAAAACATTTCTCTGAGGCAGAACTTCTCTGAAGGGAGAAATAATGTGGCTGGTTGTGATAAAGAGCTAGTTTTCTGGCTATTTATGCAAATATCAGACTAAAGCTTAGTGAAAAAGAGGTAACTTAGTTGCTAATAACTGAAATAGTTCATCAAATCATAAAAAGTAATGTGCTAACATTTCATGTTCAATGTGGCAGCTATTTATCGAAGCTAGTTAGCTTTGTTTAGTAAGCTGCTAACCTCGTCAAAATCATGATGCCATTGCCATATTTGTCATTCAATTTATAATTTGTGTTCATTCAAGTTTGCTAGTTCACTAATTTGCACTTTATATTTTAAACATAGTTAGCCTGATTGTTAACTGCAATGTATAATCTGTCATGTCATCAATGGATGACAAGGTGAGGATCTTAATTTTGATTTGAGTGGCCCCTTCTATGTCCAACACTTCTCAGATTTTATTGGATGTGAGCACATTTAGCTTTTTTATCCTACATCACAAGTAGCCATCAAAAGATAATGTCACAAACACTCTTAAAAGATACTCAAGCAGAGATGAGGAGCAGCTACAGACGTCTGGTAAACTCACTTCTCTCTAACTCCACAAAAAGATTTTCATTTTGGAACTTTTAGTCTTTAGAGCCAACCAACGCTGATTTAGCATTGGTGATTATATCACTTGAGGACATTTATCAGAATCTACACAGCTCCCTCTGGAGCCATTAAAGGCTTTATACAACTTTCTTTGACCTGTAAGACTTTGATTTGTAAAAAAAGATGGCTCTATGTCAAAACAAATTCTCAAATCTGTAATAAGCCATTCAGTAAGAAAATCTGTTCACGAAAATGCATTAATTTATGCTTACAATCGCTGTCAAATGGAGGTTTCCATTATAACCATCAAGGCATGTAAGTAAGCTCTAAAAACCATCTCAGTGGTGACCAAGATGAAAGACCGTAGTGTATGACCACATATTAACACAACACAAGACAACTATCATGTAACACCTTGTTGGACCATTCACTGCACACCAAACACACCTTACTGCAAAGGTAAATTAAGGGTTAATGTGTGGTTCAATGGTATGGTAATGGTAGGGTTACTATAGGTTAGGGTGGGTCTGGGGTGGAGGGGTTATAAAGACCAGAAAGAAACCTGGGATTACAAGCCTGAATAGGTGAGATGACAGACAAAATGCACACCTGTGAGTTTGAAAACGCATATTCACCCACTCACACACAAAACATGCTGGTGATGGCTAAAAAAAGAAGATGCTGATACTACAAATAGCATAAAAGAGTACAGATATTTAAAGCTTTATAAAAGGCAGATGGATCTCATAAAGAGGATGAAGAAGAGAAGAAAGAGGGGTGGGAGAAAGGATGAGAGCAAGGCAGAGTGGCATGGGATAAGCCTCTGTCATTAGTTGTGGGATTTCAGCAAAAAGCTGCAGAAAAGGCAGAAGTAAATTAGATTAGAGAACAAAAGTAGCAGAGTGTGGCAGGGTGGAGAGTAAAGGGAGGAGTGGAGGGATGAGCCACACAATAACCGCAGGTGTAAAAGGACTATAGACTTCTAATCTTCTTCAGTCCACTGTTGTTGTTTTTTATTCACCACTGATTTATAGTCTGGTAAAATTCATATAATGCTTTATTGTGCTTCTGAGCCTTGCACAACATCTTTTAAAAGTAAAAACTGGTCACATTTCAAAGCTATAGCATGTACGCAGACCTCATTATGTTCCCAAGTTGAAAACATAACTTCAGTGTGACTAACCAATGCCAACTGAAAAAGACAGATTCTCTGCAAAAGCAATAATAATTCCCTCTAAATCCCCCACTTCCACTAAAATAAAACATCCAATACACACATTCCCCCACATGCACACAAACTCTTTCAACATTTTCCCTTTTCCTGATGTATGCTCAGATGAATCACCCACTGATCAAATCCAATCACAGGTAACAAGCCCACAAAATGTTCTCACTTGCATGTGCTCCCAAAATCCACTATTATGTTACTCAAGGAAATCACCCTAATGGTCAACATAGATATGAAACCACAAATACAGCAGAGTTGACACACACACACACACACACACACACACACACACACACACACACACACACACACACACACACACACACACACACACACACACACACACACACAGTGTAAGTCCAACACAAGCACATACACAAGGTATTCCCCAGCTTCAGTATTAATTCAAGAAACTGAAATCATCCTGCTTTTTTGGCTCAGTTATCAAGAACCATTGAATAGATAAAAAATAACAGATCATCACTCTCACATTTAAACTTGTACCCCAGCACACAAACTACTTCCTACATCAGCTACTTGTTAAAGGAAAACCTCTAAAAAATATGTGTACTAATCTGGCCATAGATCCTCTTGGCAGAAAAGACAAAGAGACAGATACTGGAGCTACTGTCAAAAAATATAAATCTCACCTTCATCAGCAGTTTCCGCAGCCTGCGTCCCGGTGCAGTCCTCAGCCCCTCCTAGTCACTTCCCTCCTTGGCAGGTGCCATCACGGTCAAATAGTCCACAGTAAAGGGCTCTAATGTCCTACGTCTCTCGCTCTTTCTTATACTCCCTCTCTGTGTCCTGTTGAGATTTGGATCACCATGAGAAAAGCAGCATGTGTGTGTGTCAGTGTGTGTGTGTGTGTGTGTGTGTGCGCGCACAACTCCAAAGGTCCTGGAATTCCTGAGTCCTGCGCTAAAGAGCGAGCGTGGTTGAGCTCTCTCTCTCAGTGTCTCTCTCTCTCTCTCTCTCTCTCTCTCTCTCTGCACTCCTTTTCTTTTTCCTCTCGCTCCCGGCCGGGCAAAGAGGAGGGGAAGACAGTCAGGGGGTGGAACGGAAGACAGAAGCTGCTTTCAGCCAACTCTTTCTCTATCTCTTCTTTCTCCCTCTCTGTCCTTCTCCCTGCGTCTGTTTCTTTTTTCCTAACTTTTAGTGGTTCTCTTTCGGCTTGTTCTCTGTGACAGATACTGTTTCACTGCTCAGCAAGGCGTGAAAGCAAAGCGCTCTCTATCACACACGCACCCTCCTCTTTCTTTCAACGCCACTCCCTCTTCCACAGTCCAGAGGTAAAGTCATTCCCTCGCTGTGTCACCCAGCCGCAGTGTCTTTCTCCTGCTATTATGATTCAACATGCTTCATCACCAAAGGTTCAGTACCGCGTGGGTCCATGTGTCTGTGTTTTTTTTTTTAGGGATCCAGCAAACCCTGATAAAGATCAGTGTGAGACTGGGATAAGGGTGCACTTAACATTTGGATGTAGTTTCAGTTTGAAGTTCCTTCACAAAGTTCACACATTTCTTTTTAAATGTCAACTCATCCAGAAGTTCATCGTTCAACACAGAATGTGTTTAAAGAAACGTCTATTCTGTTCCCATGAGTTGAAAAAACATCAGTTGATACAAGTGGTTGAGTTCAAGGCTCGGGCCATAACAATCAAGCCCTCAACCCTGATATATTTGCCCTTTTCACTTCTGCTTTGCAACTTACTGAAGAAGAAAAAAATTAAGGATTTGGGGGAAACTTTTGTAGCATGTGTTTCTCTTGTCTCAATGAAGAGGAACAGTAATGAGCTTTGAGCATGAACTTCAGTAGCTTCTCTAAATCCTGCCACTTCTGGGAAAACCTGGGTGGGTTTGATGGTACAGCCTATTTTTTATTCCCTTCAGCCATAAATGTCTCCCAATTCAAAAGTTTGCTCTAGAGAGTGGGGGTTAAATGCATTGGGGGCTAACACTTCTGATGCTGTGGTCGATCCACAAATGATAAGCCTCATCGCCAGCCAACAACGCTGATATTGGAGGACTCCGCAATTTTTAATTCTCGCTTTCTAAAATATCTGCAATTGGTTAAGGTCAGGGAAAGATTATGG
Source organism: Gymnocephalus cernua (assembly GCA_023631565.1). Lineage (NCBI taxonomy): Eukaryota > Metazoa > Chordata > Actinopteri > Perciformes > Percidae > Gymnocephalus > Gymnocephalus cernua. The sequence goes on from CM042433.1 coordinate 18,057,333, forward strand.
TTATGGCAAAATAAATTATGATTATGGTATGGTGAGGTTTGTGCAAATATAATACATTGGATAAGATTAGGATATGGTTAAGGTTAGACAGCTAAAAAAAACTTTAGGGTCAGGGAAAGATTGTGATTACGGTTATTAAGAAGGCAAACATTAATTGTGGATCTGTCATGGGAAACAAAATGTGGTCTCCAGCATGAAATAACGTTCTCAGAGTTAATGACCTCGCTAATGATCAGTTGGAAAACTTGTTACCTTAGCTTGGTCGCTAACAATAAGTGTGTTTATTCAAAAGATGTATTTGTACTACCAACTGCTGTTGATCAGAAGTGCATGCAAACCATTTCTCTGTTAAATAAAAGTGCAGCTCTCTGTCCCCTCAGAGGTCAGCACTACCAAGATGGTGTGCTATTGGTCAACAATGTTAATATGCATGTAACCCAGTTCACCAAAGTTGCAAGTTGCCCACTTATGAGGCAGTGTCTTAGTCAACAGTATATTACTTGCACACCTGTTAATGATTTACTTATAAGACATCGACACTCTAGAGCAAAGTACTGTAATGATATGTATATGAAAGTAAATCAATGAGAGAGACAGACAGAGGGAGAGACTGAAACCAAAAGAGACAGATAGAAATAGAGAGTGCATACGAGGGTGAAAACCTACACCTCATGGGACACACTCACACAAAACATAGACTACCGGTACTTTATTGTATTTATAATCAGGCCCCAGACACACACACACACACACACACACACACACACACACACACACACACTCACACACACACACACACACACACACACACACACACACACACACACACACACACACACACACACACACACACACACACACACACACACACTTATCACACATCACACATGGAGATCCACACTCATGCAGGTACACACATACACACAAACACCTGCTGATGGATTGTCATGTAAGCTAAAATGCATGCAAACACACACACAGACACACACACACACACACACACACACACACACACACACACACACACACACACACACACACACTGTGTGCCGTCTGTCTGGCGTCTAGCTGGCACCATTCAGACGGCCATCTCTAGAGGTTGCAGAGGTAGCCAATCACATCAGCAGCTTTCATTATCACACACATATACACATACACGCTAGGTCCCTGGGAGTGTGTGTGTGTGTGTGTGTGTGTGTGTGTGTGTGTGTTTCGGTTTTACAGTGAAATAGAGCAGAATACATTGACATAATAACAAAATAAAAAAGAAAGTAAACACCACAATGATAAAGTGGTATCAACAGATCGCTGCTGTTGTCAGTTTCTGCTGTAAACTATTTTAATCCAGCTGTGCTGACTTAAACTGCATTATAGTCTAACAGTTATTATGGTCACTGTGTAGCACTGTGACCTGCAGACCAGTTCATTTCTATGTTGTTTTCTACAAATTAAACTGCTCTGTTTTTCTATCAACCCCGTCCCATTATCATTTTATTCAAGAGACTGCACCATTGCTATGCATGTTTTATTCATAGGGCTCTTTTCACTTTTATTTAAAAAAATTGATATAAAAAATTAATAATACAAGATCCTGGTGAAAATTGGATTTTAAAAATACCATTTGCTTTGGTGAACCTTATATAAAATCATGTAGGATTTCTGCTGGCCATTTACCATTTTGTTTTAAATATTTTTTCTACTTTCCATGGAACAATTAGCCTTTCTTTATCAGTGGTTTTATTTGTTGGTGGAAATTACTGTATATAAATATCTTAGAATGAACTATGTTTTAACAAAAAAGTATGCAAATAATTATAAAATGAATTAATTAATTAATAAAAGGACCTGCCCACCTCTCCTCCACCATGGTTTCCATCTTCTTGGTGGGTTTGTTGTTTGTTTAATTCCTTCCTTCCGTCCTTCTCTTCCTTTCCTTAGCACATGTGCACTTCAAGCGCATGTGAATGAGTTTTTTTTTCCACATAAACTGATACCTGACACCAGACACAAAGGCTGATAAGCCTGCAAAACACTCTCTGATGTCACAAACCGGACATAAGCGTGAACAAATGTCACGCTGTGCTGACAACATCAACAACTCCACCACTGAGCCGGCCCATATTTTCCATTGCAACAACAGAAACACATACATACACACACACACACACACACACACACACACACACACACACACACACACACACACACACACACACACACACACACACACATCTGCCGTCTATCGTTTCCCTCTTGTAGCTTGTGAGTACTTGAACCCTTTTTTTGTGCTGGTGCCTTGTGAATTTTTGTGGCTTATAATTTATTTATCAGTTATTGATTTGGTACGCCTACTACACCAGCACACACACACACACACACACACACACACACACACACACACACACACACACACACACACACACACACACACACACACACACACACACACACACCCCTGTTGCCCCTTTCTTCCATCACAGCTAACCTTTACTCAGAGAAGCCTGTTGTTTTCCTTTCTATTCCTTCTACCTTTATCTAAAATGTCCCTTTAATCCTTCCATCCATCATCCCAATTTATTCTCATCCAACTCTTCTTTTCTTTTTCACCCCACCCTTCTTTTGTCCCCTCCATTCCTCCCTCTCTTCTCCGTTGATCCCTCCATCTTTAATCATTCACTACCTCCCTAATCCCTGTCTCTGTCCCTCCTTGCTTCCAATTAATCTTCGGTTCTTTTATCCTCTCTTCCATCTATCCCTATTTCCATCCATTTTTCTGTTCATACACCCCTCCATGCCAGTCTTGTCCACATTTCCATCATTAGTACCTTTTTCCCTCCATTTCTTCTCCCTCTCTTTCTCCTACTCTCCACCAAACATTGCCCCTGCACCCCTCCCTCCCTCTATCCTTCCGTCTCTATTCTCTGTTTGTTCAAGGCCTCTTTTAACGAAGCCAGTCTCCTCCCAAGTCTCAACAGGCTATTGTCAATACTGACGTCTGGCCTCACAAACACAGACACACGCACACATGCACACACGCACGCACGCACACAGACACACACACACTGAGACTTATGCGTAAGCATGAACACACAAACCCACAGACTCATAAACATGCACCTGAAAGTATACTCTCTGTAGAGGTCTCCTCTTCTGTCATTTGTCCTGTCCTCTAATTGCTCAGCTTAGCCTTTCTCACTCCCTCAATACACATGTACAGAACAAGTGCCAAGTTCACTAGCTCTCCACCACGGAACCTCTTCTCAGGCCTGTATTCATTGATTTAGATTGGCAGCACATTGTAATGCAGAGAAAAGACCAACATTAACAACACGTGGTTTGCAAGTTGCAGTGGTGGAAAAAATGGAAACTTGGCCCAAAATGACCAACATCTGCTAAAGTAATTTAAATAAGCACCTTAAAATGAACTGTGAATCATGAGAACGTTTTAAACGTTCTTCACAACCACAATACCCATTTGAGTTTGGCAGTGTTGCTGTGTTCGTCATGATGATCATGCGGTGGTGGTGATGGTGCAGTGGATATGACACACTCCTTTGGTGTGGGAGACCCGGGTTCGATTCCCACTGCAATACATCAACCAATGTGTCCCTGAGCACTTAACCCCTAGTTGCTCCAGAGGCGTGCACCTCTGATATATAGCAAATCTAAGTTGCTTTGGATAAAAGCATAGGCTAAATGACACGTAACAAATCTGAGGTGGCTTGACATAGCCATTTCATGAATATGAACAAATATTGAAAGAAACATTTAAAATTCATATAATAATAATAATAATAATAATAAATTTTATTTGTAGAGCACTTTTCATAAGAAAATCTCAAAGTGCTACAGAAACCACATCAAAACACATGGATTAATAGAAAACAGAAAACATATGCAATCAATAAAATACATACAGAAAAAAATGCATTCGAAAGAAAAACAGCTAAACGAGCAGTGGAGAGCAAATTTAAAATCCGCAAAGGCTACGAACAACTTAAGAAGGCCTGCCTGAACAGAACAGTTTTAAGCTGTTTTTTAAAACTGTCCACAGACTGTGGTTTTCTGAGATGTTCAGGGAGGGAGTTCCAAATGCGAGGGGCAGTGACGGAGAAAGCTCGATCTCCCATGGTGCGGAGTCTTGAGCGGGGCTGATGGAGGAAGTTTGTACTTTGTGACCGGAGGTTATGGGTAGATGAGTGTGGGCTAATGAGGTCTTTGAGGTATTGCGGGGCGTTGTTGTAGATGCAATGGTGGGTGATGAGGGCAATCTTGTATTGAATTCTTGAGGTTATGGGGAGCCAATGAAGGTTCTGAAGAATGGGAGTGATGTGTTCGTATTTGCGAATTTTCATCAGAGTTCGGGCAGCACAGTTCAGCACAAATGAGTGGCCGGGTTAGCTTAGTTGGTAGGAGGAGGATATTAAACAGCTAAAACAATTTTTCATAACCTGGCAAACCAGAAGCTGTACTTATTGGTAACAAAAAGTCCGACAAAATACCAATTCATCATTTGAACAACTAAAAGAAAAAAATATCTCATCTCAAATTGCCAAGCCTTTGCAGTTTTGGCCATTTCATTTTTGCTCGCAGGTTTCTCTATAGAGCTCCCCCTACAGCTTCGGAATAGATATTTGGCAGCTCCTATGTTTACTTCTGTCTGACTCCTTGCTCGGTCAGTCTGCCTTTTTTCGTCTTTCTCTGTTCCTCCGACAGTGCTTTCCTAGCTTTCTGCTTCTTTTTTGCCGGCACAGCCATGACGATTGACGAGTGTGAAAAACTCCATCGCTACCTTGTTAGCCGGTTCCTGAATGGGTGTATGTGTGCAGTGCTGTGAAGAAATTTGTTATATCGCGAGACCTGATATCACGCGATACTTCCGGATGCTGAGGCCAGCGACTCACTAGGGGGGAGCGAGACGACCACCATTCAACTCGAAAAAAGTCACGTAACCATTCCAATGACTCCGAAGCTGTTCAGTTAAGGTAAATTAAGCTAAAAAAGCTGCATAGTTCCCCTTTAAGCCTGCAGGAGCTTAACAAAATAATAATACAAAATAAAATATCCCTTTGTCCTGTCTTTCCCTCGACTCGCCCTCCCAAAGCAACACTCCTGCTCATATAAATATTTCACATCCAAAACTTAAAAAGGCTTGTTACTTTACACTTCAAAGACCCCAGTGTATGCATCATTCCCTCAAACACACACACCAAATAATAACACACGTATGCATAATAATGCACACATACACGGTACATTTACAGTAGCACGCCAGACTCATACTCACACATACAAACACAAATTAGCAGGTTTACAGTATAAACCTAAAGAAATAAAATACATTTGCAGCACACACACACAAACACACACACACACACTTCTATGCACTGCAGGCCCGGGACTGACCAGGGAGAGGTGCAGGCAGATACACACACCTCATTAATGATTAATGTCATGAGGATGAGAAGAGAGGAGCTGATAGATTCTGCTCTCCAAAACACTCCTACAGCTTACTGCTTGACCAAAACAGATACTGCGGAGGGTCTTATGTATATTTATGTAAATATCAAAACAGGCCAGTGTATCACCTAAACTTTAACCAGCAAGTATCCTTTAACAGAACTCTCTACTGCATTTGTAAATGTAATTAGAAATAGAAAAACAACAATGCTACCAGTTTTGACCAAATGAAAGCATAAAAGAGATTTGGGGAAGCTGTTGGAAATGACCGGTTTCATATTTGACTACTGCCTTAGTAAGAGAACCCAACAAATAGATTATATTTAGAACTCTGGGAAATGAGTGTCACGTTGCAACAGTCCAGAAAAAAAAAATCCATTTCTTCTGTGCCTTTCCTATAATTATACCAAACGATTCAACACTGAAAAAACACTCATCACATCAGCAGACGACGGACAAAAAAAAGTCTCTGATTGACCATGATATATTATTTCAGGGACTTAAGGGCCAAAATAAAGCTGGTTTATTTTAGGCTATTGGCGAAAATTGAGATTTACTGTAAGAGACACAGACTATAGATTTAGATGCTATCTTCAAGAGCCTTAAGAAAAGACACAGATCACCATGCATTGAAAGGTAACAAGACTGAAAGTCTAGTCATGAAAGCTCTCTTTGCTATCAAGGACTTCAGAGCTGTCTCATAGATGTAAAACAGCTCTGCTATCTTCTTATAAGCAATCCATGCATTTTACATTTTTTTTAAAGGCCTTACTTAATATCTTCTCTGGCCAGTAAAGGACATTTTTTAAGGCCAGTGGGAACCCAGTCCATTTTTCTTTGTACTCTTCCCTCCCATGGCCTGTAAAAATGGATTTGAACGTGTGTATGGTATGTGTGTTCGTGTGCTCACACACACATCAAGCAGGTGCAGTTGCAGCGCCTAATAACAGTCAAGCAGCCGTCTGTCAGAGCCTTTGTAGGCAGATAGAATGAACCAGAACTCTGTGGTGTGTTAGACTCATCAAAGCCTGCCAACACTGGACCTAAAACCATTTTACTGCTTTGGAGAGCACACAGCTGCGTTGATTGGAAAACCACCTGATCTCACTGCTGAGTGTGAGTGTGTGTGTGTGTGTGTGTGTGTGTGTGTGTGTGTGTGTGTGTGTGTGTGTGTGTGTGTGTGTGTGTGTGTGTGTGTGTGTGTGTGTGTGTGTGTGTGTGTGTGTGTGTGTGTGTGTAGCCCTCAGTGTTAGTGACAGGTGGCCACCGGAAAGTATATGCATGTGCGTAGACTTGAAAATAAAGACTTTTTTGAAAGTGTGATTCTTTTGGTTAGATTGTGTGTGTGTGTGTGTGTGTGTGTGTGTGTGTGTGTGTGTGTGTGTGTGTGTGTGTGTGTGTGTGTGTGTGTGTGTGTGTGTGTGTGTGTGTGTGTGTTGTCCTGCAGTCTGTGTAATTGCCTGGCTGGGAAACCCTTGACTTTCTGACATTTCAGCCCACAGCAATCTCTCTGATAGACTGAGAGAAATTAGAGTAAAAGAAGGAAAAGGAGAGAGAGAGAGAGAAAAGGACAAAGTGTTCCTTGTGCTCTGTTATGCATCTCATAGTTCTGGGCGATTGTCCCGGCATTGGGGGGTCAACCAAGAACCAGAACCAAGAGCCAGTGATCCACAGCACAGGACTGAAAGACAATGGAACTTAAGGGAAAACACACACACACAGTGGCAGAGCACATTAGACCCAATGCTTAGAGATTGTTTAGAGGTGAATGGCTTTGGTATTGTTTGGCTCTTTCTGACCAAATCTCAATCTGTGTCCGAACCTCCCATTTCGAAGGGAGGACAGGAATCCAGAAGTGTAAAGAAAACACACTCAGCTGATCATCCTTCACTCCCTCCATCATTTACTGCACAGGGCCCCTCTAATTACGGTAGATAAACTGCCTGTCCAAACACTGAAATCAGCAGCTACTGAATCTAAACTTCACCCTTCCCTTGTCCTCAACTCCTCTCTCCGCGTTTAATCATCTGTCTTCATTATTAATCTCTTACATTTTCTCCTCAGCTCGTCCTCTAACCCCTTATTTCCCAAAAACTGCCCTTCTCATCAAGACTGTCTTCCCAAGAAGAAGAGCATTAGTCATTTCAACAAGTGCCCAAAAGCGAAATCAAACAAACTTCATTCTTAATCGCCACATACACACAGTACAATGTAGTGAAATTATATTACTGCATTCAACCTATCCTAAGTATTAGGAGCAGTGGACAGCTATACATACAGCACCTGGGGAGCAGTGTCTTGCTAAGGGACACTTTGACATGTGGCCGGATGACCTGGGATTGATCTGACAACATTGTGGTGGGGTAACCATTTTACCTCCGGGCCACAAGCCACCCCAAATCTGTTTTTGTTCAAATTACAAAGCCCTCTAACAGCCATATTACAAAATGAAGTTGACGACAAAGTCCATGTAAGGAGGAGGTTGGGTGACTGGATGGGTCAACAAAGCTTCAGACTGTAACAACAAATGCACTATAGCTTTAATGTGTGTATCATATGTCCTAATCCTCGTACTGTATGTCGGCGGCGAATTGATTAAAAAATTGAGTTGAGCCCATAATAACCCCAAGAGTGATAAATACATCAGTGCCAAGTAGGACATTGACCTGATGGTGCAACATGATCCGAAGGACTCTTACTGCCACTGCTCTTTCCTAGGAGCTTTATTTTCCGTCCATCTCACTCCTTCACCTGCATCAGTTTATTATGTCACTTCTTATGTTTACACTAATCTGACAACTCATTTTCAACTCTCTTCATGTAATCTTGACTTATTCCTCTTCTTTTGATCTTTAATTGTTAAACTGTATTTCTAACAGACACTTAGTGAGATGGAAAAACAAGAAAGTTGTACAGGTGAAAGGTAGAGAGGAGTAAAAGGAAAGGAAAGCTTCTCTTTAGCCTTGGGTCAGCTCCTGACTGCTCTCAGTTCTCCCATCAGTCAGTCAACAGTAGCAGCTGCAATCACCTTGACCTAGAAACAACTAAATATATTCCATAACAGCTTCTACTGTAGTTCCTTGGTAATTTAACCATGTAAAGCAAGGGATCGTCCAAATTAGTTGGATACTTTGGGATTACTCTGCCACATTCAAGGTACAATAGTACAACAAAAATGTGCTGGAAGTTTGTTTTTATTTTGCATAAAGCCCCCTGTGCATTTTTATTTTTATGTTTACTATCACAGCCACAATCTAAATGCTCTTGTGATCTACAAGCTTTGTTTTTTATCTGAAGGACACATTGTTTTTTAATAGGCTATGATGACTAGCAGTTACGTCTTCTAGTTATAACGCAGCACTGCCCAGAGACATGAAGTCTACCACAGTAACCTTCTAGATAACATAACTACCAACACTTCCACTATGACCTGTTTAAATGGGAAGTGACCTTGTTCTCTCAGTGTTATGACGAATAGAGATAGAATTGTGTTTCTCTCTCATACACACACACAAAACTATCCACGCTGTGTGGCTATGCCTACACAATTATAGGCAATTCAACAACAGGCCAAAAATATCAAACATATTTTTCAGTAATAGGGTGTTAGCCACGCTGCTGTAGGTCAAGCTGCATATTTAAGAACAAGAGTCCAGTCTGTGGTAGTTTGCCTCAAGCAACCTATGTACAACCTGTATAGATGCTCGCTGTAGCTAGCAACATGCTCGCCAACTGAGTGCGAGTATGACAGCTCAGCCTTTGAACGACCTCACAGCTCACCAGAAATTCCAGTTCTTTCCCTGGGAGAAAGTGTAAAACTTTGCTCAAGTTAAACCGTTTTCAAGTCACATCTTCTACTCAGTCTTCGTATTGCAAGCCCTTTTAACATTGAATCAGTAGTGGTAATAGCAGTTGTAGATATCAACAATTGCTTTTTGACTAGTTAGAATTCCAGGCTAAGATATCCATAATGTAATTTGACTAGTGGCGAATCTAATTATACCGTATGATATACTGTAGATATGTCAAAATGTCAATTGATGAAAGCTCAGCCTTATTGATTAAACTTTTAGTTTGGAAAAGGATTCCCCAGCAGCAACAGTAATGCAGAGCTCTAAGTCGTCATGTCAGGATCACAGCACCACATGTGCATGCTTTCCCCAATTGAATGATGACAATACACGTTTTCCGCTAAAACTCAAGCATACCCAACTGAAGCAAACAATTAAGATTTTAACAGTAAACTAAAAAAGTACAGAAGTGTGACAGTTTGGAGAAATGTGACAAACTATAAATGGGTGGTGTTCCTTCTTTGGGGAGAGATAACTAGTTTGTTAGTGGGCATGTGTGAAGTAGAGCACTAGAGTTATATCCTGAAAATTATAATAAGGGAATTAGCTTTTCAAAAGAATTATTTTCAATTAAAAATTTGTCAGGCAGATGAAGAAAAGCTAAATGACTCGGCTGCAGTATGTAACTCTGCGTGTGACCGTGTGTGTGCCCGTTTGTTTGTGTGTGGGGTGTGTAGTGTACACAAGTGCAAAATTTAAAATTCCCAATCTGGGCACGTTGGAGACTTTTTAGATTATTATTATTTCTTCTGATTCTGATGTGTGAGACAATCAACACCAAAATGTCTTTGTTCTCTGTCTGTCTGCTTGTTAGTGGGATGAGGCTTGGTTCTCTCTCTCTCTCTCTCTCTCTCTCTCTCTCTCTCTCTTTCTCTCTCTCTCTCTCTCTCTCTCTCTCTCTCACACACACACACACAGAGCTGTTATGACAGGACAGACAGATAAGCCTGGTGCTTGCAGACCAAATACACTGCACCGTGGGAAACGAGAGAATGAGAGAGAGAGAGAGAGAGAGAGAGAGAGTGTGTGTGTGTTTCTTTATTTTACACTGACCAACCAACTTGTCTATGTGTGTCTTTTTATTAAACATCCTCATACTTCCCATCTTTTTCTCTTCAGGCTTCACCTGATTTAACAACTGAAACATGTTGATTTAATATATGGACACATGGATGTGTGTGTGCATGTACGTGTGTTTTTCAGTGTTACTCAAGGACACTTAAACACTGATAAGTGGCACGACACAACAGCCCTACACCTAGAAACCTTGAGAGCAGTCAGCCAAAGTGTCTCACTCACTGACTGATAACCACACGCAGACGTTTGTCCTTCTGGACTTGTGAGGATCCTGATTGACAGAAGGCATTTACTCTAACTGAAACCTTATTCTAACTCAATCCTTAAAACCAAGTCTGAACCCTCAAACAGCCCTTTGAAGTTCTGTGGCAAAGTGAGGACATTCCAAAATGTCCTCATTTTCCAAAAATGTTCTTACTTCCAAGGTCTGAAACTTATTGGTCCTCACAAAATAGATTTACAAGTAACACACACACACACACACGCATGGATGGACGTACGCACACCTTTTCAATGGAATTACATTGCTAGGCAACAGCCTGGCCCCTTGTTAACTTCCTGTCAGTTGATGCCATTCACATACACTGCAACAGAAAATCAACTTGGGTCCCTTTAGAATGTTTACATCTGTGAAAAGGTCTATAATCATCCTCTGTTTGGATTCAATCAGGTTATCTGGATAAGTCCTTATATATACTGACATATACTGGTTTATGGTTTTTAAACAAGCATTGATTTAAAGTGCTTGTATTATGCTCATTTTCAGGTTCATAATTGTATTGAGGTTGTACCAGAATAGGTTTATGGGGTTTACTTTTCAGAAAACACCATATATTTGTTGTACTGCACATTGCTGAAGCTCCTCTTTTCACCCTGTGTGTTGAGCTCTCTGTTTTAGCTACAGAGTGAGGCATCACACTTCTGTACCATCTTTGTTGGGAGTCGCATATGCGCAGTAAGCTCTGCTAGCTAGTCAGTTGCAGAGTATGAGGGCGTGTCACGCTAGCAGCTAGAAGAGCATTATAACGTGTTACAAAGTGGCACACGTTCGTCACAGACGTAAAGGCTGGACTACAACAGAGCTGTTTTCTCTGGAAGATGGTAACTCCCTTTGGGATGGACTTTGGGCTTTTTCACTTTGTAAACCAATAACATGCACAAAAAGATATATAACACAATAAAGGAAAGGGGAAAAGCCAAAAAGCATAATATGAGCACTTTAAATCATGATTTAGACAGACAGATAACAGATTTGTCACAGAAAAATGAGAAACACTTGGTTGACCCACAATTTGCAAAATATATACCATATCGGTAACAATTTATACAATGCCCATGTCTATAATACATTATAAACATACTTATAATGCATTATGTGCTTGTAGCACTGTGTAATTATAGTTATAAGCACTCGTAAATATCCATAATGTTTTAAAAAAAATAATCATGACACATTAACTTAGTATCATAATACTTCATAATTGCTGGTCACTCACTGACATTATTTTTTGCACAGATCATAGTGTATTACAATTCTAGTAGTTGTAATACATTGTAGCATATTATCTAAAATCAATTTAGTGTTTAGAGTGAGTAAAGTTTGGGGGAAACATCACATGAAATGTAAATGTCTATCATTCAGTGGTGTCAAATCGGAGTACCTTACCAGTACTATCACCTATTCCTTATAAACCATTAATTATCCTGTCCCCTTTCACCTTGTTATTATTAGCCAATAATTGAAGTGCAGTTTTATCTCAACTTTGCACATTTAATTGGAGTAATGTCCCCGGTAAAGAAAATACCTTAATTACCTTAGCCTCCATCATCAATTTTTGATGATGATCATTTTTAATTAGAAAGTTTCTCAGTAACTCCAGAGTACTGTACTTTATGGTTGTTCTGATGCATTCCTTTGTTTATTCTCTGTGGATGTAGCAAAAACGTCACTTCAACAATTTCTTGTACTGATCGAAGTTGGAGAAACAGCTAGCTGATGTGGTATTAGCTAAAGTGCTTAGCATACACCAAATGTTTCGGCTGATGACGTAGACGGCCCTGTGATTTTGGCCAGCTCACCCGGAGACTGAAGGCAGGACACATTCAGAAACCCGAATCTCATTCAAAACAGCATGGATGTTTTTTTTTTCCAAGTTTGTATGTGTGTGGCAGCACCAGAGACACAAAATAACACCCCAAATCCCAGAGAGAGTGATTTTTTTTTATAATATGGGCACTTTAAACCTTTATAAAGACTCCTAACGTCTTGTCTTGTTTTATGTTGCATGAACTCACAACACATTTAAATGAAACCAAGTGATCCGGACTGATTAACATGCACCAATTAATTTATTTTCAACAAGAATGTAAACAATACAAAAAAAGAACGTTGGGACCACAGAAAGGGAAATTAAACTATCTCTGAAATAAAGGAGACACATGTCCAACTGCGGCCTATAGGCAACTCCACAGCCTGACTGCTTTCTGAAACAAAGAAACATGTGGCTTTCTCAAGCAAAAAGAAAGGCCTGTCTGTAACTGTAGCAGCCTGAAAGGGGTTTCAAACTGTGGAGGTCTAAAAACTACAGACGTTGTAGTTCGCACCTTCTAAAGAACTCAGAAATCCCATTGACTAAGCGGAACCCAAACGCAGTGTGAATCCACTCCCGGTGGCCGGAATATAAAACTTCACCTCACTCTCCCCTCCCCATTTTATCCCGGTGGCTTCGGCTACTAAAAGGTTTGCAAGCAAATGTTTGCGCTAAATAGTTCCATTTCTGGACAAAGTGGATTATTGGATCCTGTAAAACACGCACCTCGTGTTTTCAAAACTGCAGAAGAGAAAACATTTCTCTACCAGAAAATCAGACAACATTGGACACCGCTTTTCTTTTTCTCTCACCTAATCGACTAGCTTCTCTCCTGCTGCCTTTGGGAGGAAAAGCTTTAGGCCGCAGTTGGACATGTGTCTCCTTTATTTCAGAGATAGTTTAATTCCCCTTCCTGTGGTCCCAACAAGATATAATCAAACTGAGGAATAGTCTCAGTCTGCGTCTTCAGGCAGGCAACAGCAGCATAGTGTTTTCCTGAACCAACTGAAGAAGCGTTGGACTCCACTCTTTTCGACCTTAACATGTGTGAGAGGAGTGGGTGGAGAAGACAAAACAGAAGATTTTGGATCTTGGATTGGTTCTCCATCTTCCTCCAGACCAGGCTCCTCATTCAAATCTCCAGCCTGTGTGTGCTGGGTGCAATTGTTTTTGGTGCTTGAATTTGCAGGCACGTGGGTATCGGTCTGAGACTGAAACAGCACAAGGACCTCTTTCGCTGCAGCATCAGCAATAGTGTTCAGTACCTGTGCTGCAAAGCAGTTAAGCCTTCTCCTCAGGACGTCTTGAGAATACATCTGCCTAACCGTTTCCTGAATAGACAGGACCATGCTGTCTCTGATGGAGCGGGAGAAACTGACCCAATGGTGCACAGTGGACAAAGCAGTGGAGCCCGGTCTAAAACAAACTTTGTGACACCAACAGCCATTTCACTGAGTTGCTGGAAGGACATGTTGAGGAAGGTGCTCGGAGGAGGTATCCAGAAGCCCTGCAAGACTTTTGGAACCACCTTCACCACCACATCTCCTGGGCCGAGTAGTGTGGAGCTGGGGGCCGACTGCAGCTGCTGTGTCAGGCTCCTTCCGTATTCCTGAGCCAAATTAACAAGCTTTGGATGTTGTAAACAAAGAGGGATGTCTTCTGGCGACTTGAGTAGCCTTCTGGCTTCAAACTCAATGTCTCTCATTTTCATGCCGTTGTTCACCTCCCACACCAGCATGAGAAGAGGCTTGGCGTCTTCGTCATCAAAGTCCTCCAATTCAAACTCCCAGAACTGCACTCTTATTGTATCTTTGCTTTGCTTTACCAGCAGGTCTGTCATATCTTCAACAGTCACCTTAGATGGGATCCTATTTTCCTGCTGAAGCCTCAAAAGTTCAATCACCAACGCAATCTTGATCTTGTAAGACTTCATATGCCAGCAGAGCTGCAAAGCCCGCTCATATATGGGCGTGTCGAACAACATCCTGATGGGTCTGTAGATGCCTCTGCTTCCTTCAACGAACTCCATTGGTATGTTGTTGCTGTATATCAACATGCAGAACAGGCTTAAGTGTCAAAGTGACAATGAAAATGTTCCAACGATTACTAACAATAGACTACAGTATAGGTGTGTCCCAAATCGCGCACTTCTGTACTTACCGTATACTAACTATTTGAGTGCACTCAAAGTGTCACTCGTCGAAGTGTGGTAAATGCAGTGCACTACAAGTACCCGGATGGTGCACTCATAATGGTCAAAAAGTTGAGTGTGGATCGATGCACACTTTCCACACTCAACGGTCGCCATCTTGGCTACGTAGCGGAAAGGGGCAGAGCTAACAAAAAGTGAAAAACTTTGGATAATGGCGGCCTATTATGCAAATAGATCAATCACAGCTGATTCCCATCTAGGAAACACACTCAGGTGTTGAGGTTCTTTCAATCACATGACCGTATGTTACTGTAGTACATATAGTAAACCATATGTTACTGTAGTACATACAGTACAAGAGGACCTATTTGGGCTGATTTTGTGTGGAAAAGGAACAATACAGTAAAGATGAACACAAAGAAAGTAAGAAAAATTCCTGCACGAGGGAGAGGAAGACGAGTACCAGGACAATTCTGTCTCTGTCTTCTTTTTTTCATTACATTAGATTACATTTCATTTAGCTGACTCTTTTATCCAAAGCGACTTACAATTGCTATATACGTCAGAGGTTGCACGCCTCTGGAGCAACTAGAGGTTAAGTGTTTTGCTCAGGGACACATTGGTTGATGTATCGCAGTGGGAATTGAACCCAGATCTCCCACACTAAAGGCATGCGTCACATCCACTGCGTCATCACCACCCCCATTTCATAAACCGTACATTCTATAAAGCTACTCTGAGATGGGTCATTCATTTTTTTGTATTGAATTTCTGCAGCAAAGGAAACCCAACAAACCCAACAAAACAAAAATGTAGAGAGGCTTCAAGAGAAACTGCAATGTAAAACACAATCTATTATCAATACAATATACTATTGTCTATTGTATAAGGGCAGACCTGACACATATAAAAAAATGCAGTTTCTGTATTTCCACCTGATATTAGTGTTGTATATGACATTGTGCTATGACTGACTAAATGTTCCTGTTGGAAGAGAACATGTGTTAGTGTTTTGGAAGAATTATTTGATTTTGAGACATGTTTGCATTGTTTTGGTAAACATAGTGTATTGTGTTAGTGAATTATTGTATTTTAAAAATTTGTGTTAGTGTTTAGTTTTCAATGTGTGATTTTGAGCATGAAATTAACTGTTTTGCCGATTGTGTGTTGTAGGTGTGTTTGTGCCTTAAGAGTTTAGGAAAGTTGTTAAAAGTATTGAAAAAATTGTCACAGCGATCGTAAAAAACTGTGAGCACATACATACAGTCATTAAGCACATACATTCAGTTTGGCTTCAAAAAAGTTGAAAAGAGTATGGCAAGAAAAAATATTTATAAAAAACTGCTGTGTAATTCCAAGCCCAATGTATCTTAGTAACAGTGTTGCAGAGATGACCTGACAGCTTTACAGTCTTTACAGAGTTCATATCGAGGATGAATGACAGGACCTCACAATAAAGCGCACTGAGAGATCATAACACACAGCATGGGATGTCAGTGGTTTTACTTTTACACCCCACGGTTCATTGGCTTTCATAGAGGTCTCGCTTACTTGGCTAATAATTGTGTTTGGACTTTTTTTTCCTCTCTGTTCAGGAAGCGAGAATCAGTGTGTGTAGCTATACCTTCCCATTAAACCTCTCCTGCACCGATGTAAGTGTTTGAGAACAGTGTGTGTGTGTGTGTGTGTGTGTGTGTGTGTGTGTGTGTGTGTGTGTGTGTGTGTGTGTGTGTGTGTGTGTGTGTGTGTGTGTGTGTGCGTGCGTGCGTGCGTGTGTGTGTGTGTGTGTGTGTGTGCGTGCGTGACTGAAGGAACTCACCTCCCATGTGAGGACACAAAACTTGTTCCCCGCAAGGTACAATATTATTATTTTTTTTGGATTGGTGTTAGTATTAAGGTTGGAAGGTTAGTGTTTCCTTTACCTCCGCTCTGCGCTCAACAACATTTTTTTATACTCAAACATCTCCCAGACACACGGGAACCTATTTTTGACCAGGGGGCTGAATAACAAAATAGTGGATGCCTGATTATTTCTCCCCCCGAGGTAGATTTCAACAGTTAAGGGACTATTCGTCATTAGTTTATGGGGATAGTGGAGGAGTTTTGGGATTTTCAGAAAAATTACACTTTTTTACCAACACTTTTCACCAATACTTTTTCTATGACTAAAATTATTGTGAATAAACATGTAAACCTCGCCAAAAACTTACTGACACCTTCTATATTGATTTGTGCTTGGCAAAGACATACAGACTATAATTGTTCTTTTACAGCCATAATATAGGCGTCTTAACCTCTGTGTTCTCTACGCATCACACTCCTCTGTTATGGTGTGGTGGCCATTTCAGTAGATTTATTCACTAACATTGTTGTGGAAATATAATAAGTATGGAAACTAAATGCACACTTCCTGCATTACTACTACATTACTTCAAATACTAAGTTACTCCTCTAGTAAACTAGTATTCACATGAAATAAAACAATAAAACATTGAGACCATCCAACAAAGCACACTGGGTAATAACAAATTCAACATGTGAACTGGTTGCTATGGACTCGTCACTAAGCTTCCTCAGTCATTGTATATTTTATCCTCATCCTCGGCTGCTGCTTGCTAACGTTATTTCAGACTCTGGCTCTACACACTAAAGGCTAAAGCTAATCAACAGAGTTTGCCTCGGCGGTGGACAAGGAAACATCAACTGTAACATCTACAGATATAATCTTGCTAAATTTAGTCCCATTACTATTACGGAAGAAAAACTCTTGTATCCTTTTTCTGCGACATACTCTTCTCTACAACTAACGTTCCAGTCAACTAGTCTCAGCCTGCTCGCTTCTCAGCGAGTCACGTCGCTTTACTCACTTTCACTTTCAGCTATAACAGTTCATTTTTAGTAGGCTATATTTTAGAACCTATCCATAACCCTTTTTTTGCTATTTGCCTCATTATTTGATATACAAAAATATAAATAATGTCAGACAGCGAATTAGTAATCGTTTAAAAAATAAAAAATATAAAATCCAGCTCCTGCCAGCAGGGGGTGCTGCAGCATCCTCAGCACCCCCCTTCCCGCGCCTTTGACATCTCCGCAACTTAATGAGTGGCGTAATAGTCGCGCGACACAACAAATCGATAATGAAATTCGTTGCCAACTCTTTTAATAATTGAATTTGATCAATTTTATCGATTCGTTGTTACAGCCCTATATTAAACATTACTAAAAACGTTGCCAAATAAGTTTTCAACAAAATCTATACATCAAAATGAACAATGAAAACTTAAACAATAAAAAGCACACACATACAGATTTTGCATGTTTAGCATTATGTTTTCATGCATTTGAAATATTTTGATGCCAGGTATACATATACATTGTGTGTGTGTGTGTGTGTGTGTGTGTGTGTGTGTGTGTGTGTGTGTGTGTGTGTGTGTGTGTGTGTGTGTGTGTGTGTGTGTGTGTGTGTGTGTGTGTGTGTGTGTGTCTGTGCGTGCATGTAGGTGAAAACAAGACAGTTATTATGGCTATAAAAAAGGCTGCTTTTGGAAATGGAAGACGAATAAACATAATTTCAAAACCCACAGGATGGGACAGCAGTATATATAATTTACACATACATATGCATAGTTGTTAATGGCTCAAATTGACTTACACACAATAAAGTGCAATAGCAAACACAAAATGTTCTCTCACTCTCCTTTTCTCTCTCCGTTTCCAACCAATTCACTCTCTTCTCTTATTTTCACTCTCCTTCTCTTCGTCACTCTGCTGCCCTTGACTTTTATCTGTCCCTCTCTTTTCTTATATCACGTTCTCCTTCATTCTCTCTTAGTCCTGCCCTTGGCTCTCCCTCGCTCTCTGTTGTGTCTGTTCCTATTATCATCCGTGTTTTGTTTTTGTATCTGTCTGTCTTTCTTACTTTATCTCCATATGCAACCCACCATGCACACCGAGAGTGCAGTGTGTGCTGATTTATTACAGGTAGAAAGGATGTGTATTCATAAGTGCATGTGTCTGTCCAAATAATTTTTAAAAACAAAGAGGAAGACGCAAGAATGTGTGAGAGAGGAGAGGAGAGATTACAATGTACTACGAAGTATAAAGGAAGGAGACTATATATCAAACTGTAAATATAAAAGAAAAAATCCTCGATTTCACGTCTTCCAAATCAAAAGTTATTCAAATTAAATTTAGAGGATTCAGTACAGAGAAAATGCGAGTACACATCTGAGACATTTTGGATTCACTGTTCAATATATTACTGGTCTTGAAGAAGAGTAAATTATCTGAAGTCATATGTATAATTCAGAATTTGGTAGTTTTATCGTAACCAACTGCAGCTGATGCTTTCTTGTAAACGGTTATCTCAAAACACATTTGATGTTACGGGGTGTTACACAACAAAAAAAGCAAGAATAAAGGTGGCAATGATTTGGCTTGCAATCTTGATTGTTTTTCTATTTTACACTGTGGTACTAAATTCCTCTTACTAGGGGTGACTTCTAGCTCACCCAGTAAGAGTGTGCGCCCCATGTAGGCTGAGTCCTTTGCAGCGGCCCGGATTTGAGTCTGAACCGCAGCCCTTTGCTGTGTGTCATCCCCCATCTCTCTCCCACCTTTCCTGTCTATCCACTGTCACTATCTAATAAAAGGGGAAAAATGCCCCCAAAATGTATCTTTAAAGGTGCTCTAAGTGATGTTGCGCGTTTTTTAGGCTACAACATTTTTTGTCACATTCAGCAAACATCTCACTATCCGCGAACTGCCTGTCCCCTGAATACACGCGGTCTCTGTAGACAGCCCAGGCTCCACAAACGGCAACAAAAACAAACTGTGCCAACATAACAGTGTTCCAGCCAATAACCGACAATAAGGAGTTGGTTGAGTCATGAACGTGCATTGTGGAAGTAGCCTACGTGCTATCTCTGCTGCAGTGATGGCTCAACCAACTCCTTATTGTCAGTTATTGGCTGGAACACTGTTTGTTATGGTTCGTGGTGCAGGTTGGCGCAGTTTGTTTTTGTTGCCATTTGTGGAGCCAGGGCTGTCCACAGAGACCGCACTTTTTTACAGTGTGTTCAGGGGACAGGCAGCTAGTGGATAGTGAGGAGATGTTTACTGTATGTGACAATGTTGTAGCCTAAAAAATGTGTGACATCACTTAGAGCACCAAAAAAAAAAAATCCTCTTAGAAGTTGTATTTTCTTCTTTGGCATACCACCTCTAACAGCAGCAGTCTTTCCCTGCTCAGTTGGCTTTTCTTCTTGTTTCTATTTTGGCAACTTTTCTGTAATTTCATCCATATTGATATGCTTGTAGTTGGTTGCTAATTAAATGTTTTAATCACTACTGGGGACTCTTTTTTTAAACTCAGAACATTTTATTTTACAGACTGGACAATGGGGTAGACAGTTAAATCGTTGTATCAAATGTGATTAATCACTTGAGAGCTGCTCTTAAAGGTTACAACTTTCATGATAAATGTGTCGTAAGGTGGCTTTGGCCTGGCTACCTCCAATCCAACCAGCCTGTGTGCATGATAATGAAACATTGACACTGATTTTGCTCCAATACCATTTCTCTTCATTGGTCTATCAGTACTCTGCTGGTGTATAATTCAGGGAACTCAGTACCAATAAAATCAGCTCCTGTATCGTTAACCTCGCTCCCGTTTCTGTCTGGTCAGTGTCTGGAAGTTGAGTCTTTATACTGTAAACTCTGAAGGCAGCTGCAAAGAGCTGTGCGTGTTCGCAAGAGAGGTAGCCGTTCACCCTCTCCTTGCCACTATAGTTGTGTTTTAATTAAAAACAATGGAGGTGGCAGCTGCAACCTTTTGCTGTCTGTCCCATTTCTTCTTCACTTTTAGTATAGAACTGTTTCATTCCTAAAATGTCTCTTTAGGTGGTAAAATAAAGGCTGAAGTGAAAGAAATATGTGACTGAATAAGAAAGAAAAGGTACTGATGAAAACATGAATGAAGGAAGGTTTAAACAAAATATTGAGGGCACATGGAAGGATAGGGAACTAAATATGGAAAGTTAGGAGAATAAAAGGAGTGATGTATAATTGTTGTAGCATCCCTAAATGGAATATATACATCCCATGCTAAAAAGTGAATGAAGAATAGATATGATTAGGGATTCAAATGATCCTAAAAAAAAAAAAAACACAAAGGGGGGAAATGAGGGAGCAGCTGGATGGAGGGATTGAATGAGAGTGCTGGAGGGAGAGGAGGAAGGTAAATGCTGGGTGGGAGGGTAAGGGGATAGAGGCAAAGGTAGGATGAATGGGGGTTTATGGAGGATAGGAGACTGTGAATGTGTGCAGAGGGGATAAGAAAGTGACCTAAAGGGGAGAGAATGGGTGCCAGACGGATCAGATGAGAGATTGGGAAAGAAGAGGAGATGGAGAATGGAGAGACAGATAGATAGAGGTACTGGGGATAGACATCATCACTGTTCCAAGACTGTGAACTTGTGCCAGACATGATTAAAGACTTGGCCAAGAAACCCTTAAGCACGGGTAATACCCTTTGCTGAAGTCTGCGCACTAAAAGGGATGAGTGGGCGGGTTAGTAGGATCAAGAGAGAAAGAAAGCAGAAAGGAGGGTGAGGAGGAGGGAGGAAGATGGGAAGAGAGGGGGGAGGAAGACAAGGAGAAAGGTGAGGATGCCCTTAGGAGGCTAAATAGGCTTATGTAAGGGCCCTGCAGAGATAGACAAGAGTCATGGCCGTTTACTTCTGTTTAAATGCACACGCACACACACACACACACACACACACACACACACACACACACACACACACACACACACACACACATACACACGTAGGACCAGTGACGTGCTGGCCAGTGTCCCAGACATCTCTCGTGAGTATATGCACACACTGGCACACTCAGACAAAGGCCTCGATCTGCAGACACACTTAATGTAAACACACACAGAAATGCTGATACAAAGAGACGGTGGAGAAATAGAATATAAATCAATGGCACAATAAATGGAATAAACTGGATAAGGTTCCAATGCATGGATTATTTTTTTTTATTATTTTTTTTTTTTTGACATACTTTAATAATCCTGCATGGGAAATTACAATTTTTCCACACTGTTGTTAGTTTACACACACCTCAAGATTTCATTAAATACTAAGGGTGCTCCGATTGATCGGTCACCGTTCAGTATCGGCCGATAATGGCTTTAAATAGTTTGATCGGTGGTCTCCATAAATGCCGATCAGATAGGCCCATCAGATGACGCACTACCATGGATGTATTAAGAGCGCACTACTCCTGAGAACATTTTCTACATGGAGCTAAAATGGCGGCCTCCCTACATTCACGGTCTGGCAGTTCTACAAGGTGTCTGAACGGCGGCAGAACAGCTGTTGGCCCGCGGCCGGCCGCGGAACGAAGGCAGTGGGAAGGCGGCTACCGCTTTTAAAAAGCGGCTGCCACCGGTGGTGTGCCGGAAAACGTGTTTGCGATTACGCCATTCTGACGCTTCTACTGCCTCTGGAGCACCGCTGGTGGTCCGCCGACTCATTGCTATCTGGGAAAAAGACAATACACTAGCGATTTGCAACGTGTGTGCCGAGGAAATACCACGAGGCAGAAAGCTCCAAAGACATTTAAACACCACCAACCTCATCAGACATTTGAAGGTTAGTCACGGAAAGGAGTATGAGGAGTTTTCAAAGTTAGCTAACGCTAAGGCAGAGCGGAGTGTTGCAGCTCCAACAGCTGTTTCCCCGTGTGTGTGTGTATCTGTGTGTGTGTGTGTGTGTGTGTGTGTGTGTGTGTGTGTGTGTGTGTGTGTGTGTGTGTGTGTGTGTGTGTGTGTGTGTGTGTGTGTGTGTGTGTGTGTGTGTGTGTGTGTGTGTGTGCTGAAGAAATGTCTGCAGTAATTGAAAGAGCATTTTTTAGATTTTGAGCTAGGACAAAAAGCCAAACAATTCCTGATACATTTTCTAAACATGTGTGACTGTTACGTAATGGCGTAATTTTCAGTTCATAAAAGTGATCGGTGATCGGTATCGTCCGATACGTCTTCCAGCAATCGGTGATCGGCCCCAAAAATCCTGATCGGAGCACCCTTATTAAATAAAGTATTAGTTTGCTGCATAGGTTAACTGGCTGAAGATTAAAACATACATTAGACTCAAAGGTCAGAGAAGAGGCAAAGATAACCACAACAACAAAACATTCCCTTAAACTTACATGCAAATACACTAATATACATTCAAAAAGAAAAAAATCTTTTTACCATAATCTTTTCTAACCATCCCATGGTTTCCTCATTTCCTCACCAGCACACCGGAGGTGAGAGGCGAGACAGAGCTACTGTTAAGTGGTTAATTCTTTCATAAACTGACACACCTGCAGCAATATTGGAGAGAAACAAGAGAGAAAAGAGCAAAGGAGATGAGTGCAGGTGCAGCCAGTAAGAGCGAGTTTTAACGATGGGTGTTAAAACCTGGAAAATCCCACAAATTATCACCAAACTGTCTTCTCATGTGCATTTCTCAAGCACCACTCACCGCTATAACTGAGCGCTGAACTCAGTGGTGAAGTGCTGAGATAAGCCCTTCTTCGCGACTACCACATCTGAACTCCAAAGTGGTTGAAGCAACGACAAAAAGAGACAAAAAGTAAAAGCTTTTTCGTCCTTCACACTTTCAGACAGTCTCTCCTGGAAGACATTTGTGCATACTTACTTTTGTCACTTCTGCAGACGTGACAGAAGTAGGTGTGTAAGGAATAAAAAGCTCAAACCCTGGCTCCTCCGCCTCTTCTGTCAACTCTGCACACCTGGCACACTGCTGTGTGAGTTGTGCATAAAATAACAGTTTTCGTAAAGTTACAGATATTGTCGGACATATATCAGACACACATTTTTCGCTTTCTTTCCATGAGTTAGACGAGAGGATGAATATCTCATGTCTGTCAAAAATATGAAGCTACACCCATCAGCTAGTTACCGTAGCTTAGCTCAAAGGACCAGAAACAGGGGGAAACCATCCACCTATCTGCCTGTCTAATGCTCAACTGATATAATATACATAATATGTTTAATCTGTACACAAACCAAAGAGGTTACGTCAAGACTTCAGGAAGCCTCTTTTTTCAGGCCAATCTTAACATTTTTTACATGCTGTATTAATCTAAGAACTCTCCGTTTTTCATCCATCCAACAAGGGAAGCTAGCAGACTAGGCTGCAGACTTTTTTTCTTGTTTAGTAACAGATCAAAACATTTTGTTTGACAGCAGGATGAAAACATAGCTGATTCAATATGATTTTTATTAAATACTGTTTATTCAGTTAAGTGGCAGATGTACAACAAAATATGCAAACCAGTGACCGCTGCAAAATACCAAGAGAAAGTTTCCGTCTCAGAGACGAGCAAACATCGACATGTTTACCACATGAAATCAAAGCCACATAAACAGCAGAGCTACCAAAGGGTTAAAAAGAAGAAGAAAAACAGAACAGGAGTGAGTGATGTCATTTTTCATGTGTATCAGAGAATGCTACTAAGATCTTAAAGGTGGTCCATGTGAATTAGAAGCAAAGGCAGTCTCTCTCTCTGTCTCCTCTCTCTCTCTCTTCCCCCCCTCTCTCTCTCTTCCCCCTCTCTCCCTCTCCCTCTCTCTCTCTCTCAAAAGATAATAAACGAACTTTAACCAGACACAAACAACTTGTGTTGTCGTGCCATGTGCAGCAGTGAGCTCATCCTTTTATTAAAGTAGACGTGTACTGCTGCCACTGATGTCATCTGGTGATACACAATAGGGCCGACAATGAAAAACTAACACCACAGACCAAGTAACAGATGACAAAGTAGCACTCAGTACAAATTAAATGGGAGAGGGAGGAAGTCATCATTTTAAACGTTTCATTTTGGACAGCACAGCCTGTATCTGTGAACATGAAGATTGTTAGCTACAAAACGACTGTTGTCAGTGTCATGAAGTGACACATCTTTAGAACTGGCGTCTATTCACCTCCACAGCAGCTTCGATCACTGACAAAATCCAATAGATATCTAAAAACAAAACTACAGACAACTCTTGTCACAGAGGCCTGAACCACTTATTAGTCAGAGCCACCCACTTCATTCTTGACCCATGAGACTGGAAGGAACAATGATTCATTGAAAGAATTCAAGTGTCTTTCTGTTTTTGCTCTTGCTGCAACTCATTTCACGCTTCTTTTATATTCCAATTTACATCCCTTCATCTCTGTAACTCGCCCAAGGTTGCTCTTTCCCTGCCTGCAGCCCGTCAGGGAGAGCACTGGGTGTGTGTATTCCTCATGCACGTGTGTCATATTATGCTCACCACATAAAAGGTAAAAGCGGCTTTTAATTCTAAAATGCAATTCCAGATGACAGATTTGTAACTGTTTAACAAGACCCCATAACAATCATTTCCTTTTGGAGTACGACAGGCCTGAAAATGTGATCCAGGTCCAACCAGAACACCTCTTCTATGAGCCTGTGTGACTGCTTTTAATGAGCCCTAACCAATGCCTGGAGTTTCAAATAATGTCATACTGCCTTCTTGACACTCATGGTAAGTGCATTAAGTTAGCATAATAGCCCACCTATAGTGTCGATCAGCACAGGAAATAGATGGAGAGCTGCAGGAAGTAAGGAACAGTTATACGGTTCTTGAGCAGCACTGGCCTGGGTTCTAATCTTTAAGAGTATACGCTTAAAGAAAAAAAAGTTTATTTAAAGCTTGACTTCATCAAAAGTCTTTTAAATAAGTTGCCAGTTATTGACACGACTCAACTCCACTGAGGCTCGGACTTTTGCCCTAATTTAGATTTCCCTCCTCCGATAATTAATACTTTTACTGGCAAGCAGCCAACTCAAACTGTAAAATTGCACATTTCCTTCTCAGACATCTTTTTTTGTTCTCTGCCTTCCCAAATCTAATATGTATGCATACTGTTTGTCTCTCATCTATCTACACTACTCCCCTCGACCCCTTTTTTAAATTTCCTCTTCTCACTCTGCTTCCCTCACTGCCCCATCCTTTCATCTGCTCCTACAGTTTCCTTCAATCCCTCCATCTATTCCACTTCACCTATTTTAGCAGGTGAAAAGGTCTGCCGCCCCATATCGTAATAAACCCTCACTGTGACTTTCAGATCATTCCTCACACCAACAGTCCTCGCCCTCTCATCATTTATCCTAGCATTAGCCTCTCCATCCTCACCTCCTCCTGTTATTCCAATGTCTTGCTTTGTTTCCTTTCCTCTGCTGAACTACTACCTTTTCTTTCTCACTTACACTCATTGCACCCTTATTTTACCACTTGCCTTTCCCTCCCTCTTGCTTTCATTCTTTCCTTCGATTACCCAGCATGCTATTTTTTCTTTCTTTGTCTTTGATCTGCAGTTCCTAATCTCTTCCAGAGGGGATCTGTTCGCTGGTTTACACTGTTGGAGTTCTGGAAATGACTTCCAAAGCCTCTGACTTACCCATTTCCATCCTTATTGCAGTGCTGTACAGCATCGTTCAAACACTGAATTCATTTGATTTGGAAATAAGAAATTGAAATATTCATTAATATTGAATTCATTGAATTCTCAATCTCAAGGACTTATTTCAGAACTTGTGTAGTTCAGCATGTAAGAGCATGGCACTAACACTGCCCTGGCTAATGGTTTTATGCTGTATGTCTGGAAATGTAGATATTATTAATAATTTATCAATATATTAAAGAGCCATCCTGTTGAAACATTCATCCTTGCCATGAAAACTAAGAAAAAAATGTTTTATGGGCAACTGGGGTGGATTTTTTATTTTTATTTTTAACATATCCCTTCTCATGTTAACCTGTGTGTGTTTGTACAGCATGCTGCTGACTTGCTCTCTTGAGAACTTCACTATAGACATTTTCACAGATGTAAACATAAACATTCTAAATGGACCCAAGTTGATTTCCTGTTGCATTATATGTGAATGGCATCAATTGACAGGAAGTTAACAAGGGGCCGGGCTGTTGCCTAGAAATGTAATTCCATCGAAAAGGTCTATAGGGCTAAAGTGGAAGAATCCCCCTACGGTAATGGTATTTTCCCCCGGAAAAAAGAAAACCCGATCAGAGGTCAAATAATCGGTCTCCAATCAGAAACATTGCAGAAATTAACCAACCACATAAGCAACATTGAGTATGGTTACATGCACAACAATATTCCACTATTATTCTGAATATATGACAATATTCCAAATTTGATACAGGTCATACAGCATATTCTGGTTGGATATTCCGAGTAAGGCCTTTTTTCCGGTATTTTTCAGGTCTTAGAGGCATTCTTTGGACATGTATACAGCGCATTCAGAATATGCATCTGGTATCATGGTTGCTGTACACAAACCAACCAGCCAACAGTTTGCAAGGCTGCAGACCCGATAAGAAGGAGAAACACAGCTACTTTTAAACATCATCAAAGACTTGGATATCAACAGGTTTTTGGATATGCGCAAACATCGCTACACCAACCTTTTCAATAAGCTGGTTGAAGGAAGGAAAGAGGCATGCTGTTTAGCACGGTCCAACAAATCCGCTGGTAAACTTTGAAAAAATCTTATTTTGCACATCTACATGTAAACAGGAATATTAGTGGAATACTCACTTTAATCAATACTGAGTGGACTAGCCAGACCCTCCTTTGCTCTGCTGTGGAGGAGGGTCTGGCTAGTCCACTTAGCATTCCAGGATGGGATAAAAACGTGCTCTGGGTTATTGTCTTTATTGTCTTTAAGCCAATCACAGTAGTCATGGGTGGCGCTAACCACCGGGCAGAGCAACGATGCCGCTGGAAAAAAGCCTCAGGAGGGAACTTGTTTTGATGGAACGTTCAAAAGTTGTTTTAGTCGTGCAACAGAAAACTCAGATTGGACAGATAGTCTAGCTAGCTGTCTGGATTTACCCTGCAGAGATCTGAGGAGCAGTTAACCATAGTCCTCATAAATCCACCAGAGTTTAAAATTCCAACACAAAGAAAGTGGAAGGTAACAGACATCCGGCCGAAAAGAGTGAAATCTGGCGGAATTTCCGGCGGCAACGGAGCAATCCTGGAAGTGGAACGTCGTGGATATAGACTAGGTTACTCATAATAAAAACCAAAAAGTGTGTAGATTAGTAACACTGAAATAGACGTTGCTATTGTTCTGCATCCAGCCTTGCAGATACTCGTGTCACGCTAATGAAGCATACAAATGAGAATAATGTATTAAAATAAAAAAGGGATTCTTTTCGTCGTAATTTAAAGAATATATTGCAGAAAGCTCAACATCAAGTATTTATTAAAAATCCTGATAAGCAAAAAATACATTGGAACAGTACTGTAAAGTTTAACAGAGTGTACCATGCGCTATAAATCTGCACATACAAGAAATCATCCTACTGTCGCTACCTGTCTCCCACTGACACTGACAGATGTACATTAAATGCATGCAGGTCTGTTCGGGTGGCCTTGTAGAATACCTGACACTGTGAGATGACCGTAGCTCTCACCCTCATCTGTTGCAGTATGGTGCTGTTACATGCTCCAGTAGTTTTTAGTTGGATATCTAGAAGTTGTCCATAGTCAGCAGATTCAACCAAACCTCCTATTTTTCATCCATGTGGTTTATTTCACCAAGAAAACGCTACATTAATCTAAGTTTGACATACCTTTGTCTTTCTTATTGCTAACCTCGTTTGGTCAAAATGAAATGATTTTAACATGTAAAATACATCTTATTTATTGATAGATCATGATCATGGACTTTTGTTTTAGTCTCTGTTGTTCTGTGTTTTAATTGTGTCTACATTATGTTGATTGTGCTGTACCACATATTTCCCTTTTTGGATCCCATATTATGCTCATTTTCAGGTTCATAATTGTATTTTAAGGTTGTACCAGAATAGGTTTACATTGTTTAATTTTCAAAAAACACCATATTTTTGTTGTACTGCACATCTCTCTCTCACTGCTGCAGCTCCTCTTTTCACCTTGTGTTCAGGTCTCTGTTTTAGCTGACAGAGTGAATCATCTTTTCTTCTGTACTATCTTTGGCTGCACTCGCACATGCGCAGTAGCTCAGATCGTAGATCATGTCAGTTAGCTCCACAGACAGTAAGAGACTTCTTCTAAAGGAGGGCACACATGTAAGTACTTATTTTGTAGATTATGGTGAACTTGTGTGTGCTGTAGCAGTGCTTTGCCATTGAGAACGAGCTAGCATGCTAACGCTAGCGCTAGCATGCTAATGGGTGTGGTTAGGCCGTCGTTTCGGCTAGTTACGTAAAAAGCCGTGCAGATTTTGAACAGCTCACCCGGAGACTGAAGGCAGGACACATTCAGAAACCCGTATCTCACTCAAAACAGCATGGATAGATTTTTTTCAAAGTTTGTATGCGTGTGGAAGCACCAGAGACACAAAAGAACACCCCAAATCCCAGAAAAAGTGTTTTTTTCATAATATGGGCACTTTAAAGTCTAAAGGCATCAATCACAAGTGACATGCTTTTATTTAAATAAATAAAAACATATCACATCCTTGAACCAAGTTGTTAAAATCTCATATCTGCATATTTGGGACTGCACATCATGTTTCGGACGTAGGGGTGTATTCCATCTTTATGCTTTTCTTGGATCTAAACCTGTTAAGCTCATTCCTTGTTTTTTTTTTCTCTGCTTCTGTCCTTTCGGTTTATGTCACTCTTTCCGCTTGTTTCCCCCTCTTTCCTTCTTAAGAGTAAAACCAGACGGAACACGGTGAGGCCGCCAAGCGCCGCTTACCACAATTGGCCACTTGTGGGAGGATCAATCGTGCTGTGAATCCAAATGCTGTTTATTGCTGGCTTCCATGGCTGTTGCTGTTTAGGCTCACAAACCAAACAGATCAGTGTAGAGGCTACATCTGAACGTACAGTAGCATTATATTAGCAGAAAATGAATTTGGTTTTACATCACATACACAAGTTGTTATATGGGATTGTTCACATCGTCACAGTTCTTTCATATGAACTTTGTCCTCAGTGCTCCTTGCCTCAGGGCAAAGCAGAGCTCAGCAGTCATTCATGTCATGTTAGCAAGTACAGTAAATGTGTGCAGATCATACAACAACAAAATACCATGGTAGTGGAAGCGGAACTGGAATTTCCCAGACATTGAATAATGGCCACCACTCCTCACTACTCCTGGAATATGAATCAGTTTCAGACTAAGTCTCCTTATTTCTCTTCTGTCCCATGTCCTATTCTCCCATGTATTTTTTTCTTTCTCTTTACTTTATCCTGCTCCTCTTAGTCAACTCTCTACATGTCATCCTCTCTTTTGTCATCTGACTCAATGCATCACATTGTTTTCATGGTTAACTTGTTAAAAACGTGAAAAGAAAGATACAGACATTATGTCACACTCCTTTTCTCTCCTCTACTTGTTTTTCCTCATTTCTACCCCTTTTTTGTTACAAGGCAGGTTACCAGCTGGGAGTTATTGTGATATAAAGGTGTCAGGTAAGATTCCCGTTCATCATTATATGCCACAACACACTAACAGTCTCCTATCAGCTAAGATTTGAATATGTATGTTTGACATAGAATGGGCTTCAAACTTTTAACCCTGCCAATTCTATGTCTTCCTGCCTTTTATTCATTCTCTTCTCATCCTATATGGCAGCACTGGTGTGTTTTTAACAGTCAATGTGTTCCATAATTTTCACACTCCCCATCCATTCCTCTCCATATGGCAGCATCTCTGTGTTTTAACATTTAACCTGCTCTGTGACCTCCCTCCAAGGCTAAAGCAGGTCTGCCTGCTCCATCCATTAACAATAACGGCAAAAATTCACCAGCCCCTCTGTCTCTGAATTTCCCCAATATTTCTTTTATACCATTTCCCTCTCACCTGTCTCCCCAAACTCATCTTCCTGTTTGACCAGTGACACGTGTAAGTCATCTGTATCTATGGCCGTAACACCCTGTGGTTAAAAGTAGCTCTTAACTGGTTGAGTTAGGAGAAATTCCCAAGGTTTTGGTCAAATAGTATTTCACAAATCATGTAAGCACTAAAATTAGGTTCTAGAGAGGTAAGAGGCAGTCCTCAGAACTCCTAAGTCACTAAAACAGCTTACAACCAATCAAATGCTGCAGGTCATTTGTCTCATTGCATCAACATACAGCAAAAGCAAAATACAACAACAATGAACTTTTAAAAGCATTTCTGATATATGAAATTGGTCCCACAATTTATCAAATATTTAAGAAAAAACAGATATTTCATTTCCCTAAGCCTAGGGCCACTGCAGTACACACACACATATACATATAAAATACATGAACATAATGTACATTACACACTCCAAGAGGAAAACGATTTCCCTGATGTATATATTACTCAGAAGACTGAGGGGACATTGTCACTTTTGTGTCTGTTTTTGTCTCCCAGATGTTGAAATATACAGTGGTGAAACAAAGTTAAGATAAAAAGAATGAGCTATAGAAGATTTCTTTGCCGTGTGATTACCAAAAATGAGGCATTGTAACCTTAGTTCTATGAGTACAAATGAAGTGCTCTAACAGGTTGTACAGACTTGCCAGTTCACTTCTAAAGCAGCTAGTTTGGCCACTCAAGACAGTCCCATCAAAGTATGCCAAGTACAGGTACTGGCTGGAAATAATGTATTATCTGTAATGCTCTAACCCAGCATGTATGAGGTCAGTGAAAAAAGGCAGCTTCACATCAGATGCAATAATGAGCTACCAGCATGGAGCTTTATCTGACTGAAAACAAAAACAAAAATTATTTTTTTCAACACTGGACAATAAAAAACAAACATGTCTTGATATTAGAATGTCTCTTAAACACATTGCTGTATGTTGTGTTTATATAAAAGCTTGCACACAGACCTGAGTGCACACATGCATGTAGACAGACTCATGTACATGGTGACTGAATATTTTATGCCACAGTTCATTCATGCATGCATTCAGACAACTGAACAACGATCTTTGGCAAAACCGACAAGCAAGCTATCTCACAAATAAATCACCCCGTCTAGACTTCAGTGTGTGTGTGTGTGTGTGTGTGTGTGTGTGTGTGTGTGTGTGTGTATGTTCCTTTTGTATCATTATTCACCCCTTAATCCCTCTGCCTTTCTCTTCTGCCATGAGGGTGACTTCCTCGCTGTATCGTCCTCACCCCATTTCACAATTTACTTTTTTCACTTTCCTCTCTTCTGCTAGATCGCTTGTTCATTACACCTCTAACCTCACTTTTATTCCTTCAACCCCCGCATCAGTCTATCCTCCAGCTGTACAGATTAGCGTCCTTGAAAAACTCATTTTCATTTCTACGTTCGATTCTATCCATCGTTCAGACTGTAACCTGCTGAACTGTCAATGATGCACATTTCTCCATCTCTCTACCTCCTCCACATCCAAGGCCACTGCTATATTTGCGCTGCATGTAGAGCAGACATAAATTAATGATTACATTACATTAATACACGGGAGAAACTAATACATGCTTGACTACCCATGTTTTTAATCTTTTAATAAATGCATCTCTTTAAGGCTCTGTTTTTAAAAAAGAAGAAGGGTTTACAGAGGGAATTTTGGATATATTTTTTATATCACTCCATAAATAAGAAAATACTGTCAAGAGACATAAAAAAAATCAATTTTCGCAATGTTTGTATGTATAAATGTTGTAGAAATCAGGCTATGAATGATACGAACAAACCACTCTGTAAAAAACTTCAGTATCGATAGGAACGAAACTGGAAAGTTTGGAGTACTGAAGGGGTGATTTCTGCCTCAGAGTTTGAGAAAAAAATCATTTTGAGAAAAGGCCAAGATATGTGTTGTAAAATTCCATAACATTTTATTGGAAACCATTTACAAACACAATATCAAATCCTTAGTATTGTATAGCTACTTATATCCTTTACTCTAAGGAGAAATCTATGAACTAAATGTGTATTTTGGTTGTTTTCTTTCCACTAGTCTGAAAGAAGAAGATGATATGGAAACAAAATAGCCCAAAATCTCAAAATTGACCAGTGCATGAAAACAATATGTTTTCGCCTGCCACCATGTCAGGCTTTAATGATTGAAGGGTAACAAGATTAGTGGACCGCATTTGAAGGCGCCTTCGAAATTAAATGAAATGGGACAGCCTTGCGCCGGTGTGACGCAATCGGTCTACGAATGCAGCTTCCGAAGGCTGCAGCCCCTGAATTGGGACATAGCTAACATTTTGACTGTTATGAGTGCACCATCTGGGTACTTGTAGTGCACTGCATTTGACCACCCTTTGACAATGTGAACGCGCTATGTACTCACAATAGCTAGTGTAAGTACAGAGCTGTGTGAAGACACACCAAAACTCTATTACCAGACAAGAACACAGATAGCAGACAATTCTGAAAATCTCCCATCTCATGCATGAAATTCAGACACATTTGCAGCTTGGCAACTATTTTATTTACAGATATTTATAACAAAACGATCTTCAATCTTCAACAAAAAAGGCAATTAAAGGCTTTGTTTTCACTGTGGCTTTACAACTGAACTACGTATCACTAACTGTGTAACCACTTGTGTAACTGCAGAAAGTAAAGAAGTAGAGACAAAATGAGAATATTCTATTCATTCTAAACTATTTTTGTCTTTGCTTTGCAGCAGTTATACTGGGGCTTTAATATCCACCTTGAGACACATTAGTGCTGTGAGAGCGCTGATACAAAGACAATACTATACATGCATGAGCAGGCGTGTACAACGCACACACACATCATTCAGTGTTAACAGCCCATCGCAGTCTAAAAGAATTGACCTGTGCAGATGTAGAAATTCAGCCCCCCTGACCACACACACACATTGTTGTGTCTGAAGCAGAGAAAGTACTAAATGGTGTGTTGTCATTGAGTAGAAAGCTAAGAATTTACTAATGGATAGTTAACATCCATGATGAAGACACCAAGGCAGATTCCTTGTAAGTGTTACTTACTTGGCAATAAACCCTTTTCTGATTCTGAAGTGATTGATGTTACTTTCTCTTCAAGTGATTTTGTCTTTCTCCATCCATTCATCCATCCAGTCAAGGTTTTAGTTTACATGTCCTAATGTATGTGTTCACTTTGGCTTGTATTCAACGTGACATTTTGGTTCGTATTCGGCTTTATGTAAAAACAAAAATCCATTTTGATTATTGTTTAAATGCAAAATAAATTTAAATATGTACTTCCCCAAAACCAATATGTAGAAATGTAATGTAATGTGATCAGTCTTATTTTTTTTCCGTAATGAGCAGCTAAAGAGTTTTTTTTCTTCTATTTTTGTCAGGAGTTGGTAGAGACCAAAAACAGAGGTAAAAGAGAGTGAATATTGGACATTTGTCAGATGACCAGAAACATGTTGCTCTGCATATACTGGATGTGTAAATAAGCAACGGTTGTGCTAAGTTGCACCATTTCACCTTATAAGGTGATGAGCTTTGTGCTCACAGCTCATTTCCACTGCCCCCAAAATAGCCAGGGCTTTCAAAAAACTCATCTCCAAATTGCACAGACGTTGAGGATGGTGTTACAATTCAGCACGTAACTGTCTGAAAAGCTTATAAAAATACTGTCAATCCTGAAATCAAGTGAATATGAAGATTTTATTTTATTCTTAACTTTGGTAGATTTAGCACTCTGGCAAAAAAAAGTCACTATATTTGTCAACCAGGTTGAGAAAAAACTGCTTCACACCCCTTTGTTTACCTTTTACTTCATTTACTTCACTTTATTAAATATAGATTGCACAACAGAGTTGCTATAATAACCTCCTCAGTCTTAATGTTAACGTCTAACCTCATTTCTTTCCAAGATGTGGACAACAGTTGCGGACGATAGATAGATTCCAGCAACATTTACCAAAGCTCCACAGACAACACTGAATGCTCTTCTTCAAGCCTTTATTGTTGAATCCCTTCCATTCAGACAATTTTAAGTCATTTCAGTATCTTCTGTGGAGCAATTTCTCTCCCTGCGAGAGAGGAAAGAAATAAGTCAATTTATCACTGAAGGCTCTTATTTAGACTGAAGCGGTGAAGGATGTTGTGACCTTATGTCCCCTCTACTGTAGGCTAAATGGTTCTGCAGAAGTCTTTGAATTATCTTCCCACTCAGACAGCCTCAGAAGTGAAAACATTACATACCAGACAGCCAAAAAGCCAACCAACTCATCCATTTTTCAAATCGGAAACCATTTCAAATATGTGATTTGTCAGGCTCTATTGTAGTCTGTGTGGTCTGTAACCCCCGTCTGTTGTGGAGCTACTTGGGGGCGTTCTGACCCCGAGTTCCTGCTCTCACCCCTAAAACACACACCTCCTGCCTCTCCTTTATCACACACCGTTTTCCTGCTCTCTGCCACGGCTTTCACCTCTACACTCTCTCTTTTCTGGTTCGCTATTCAGCCGGCCGTTCTGCTCTGCTTCGTTTCCTTTCTAAACAAACAGCAGTAATTTTCTTTTTTTGTTGTGTGTGAAAAGAAACTTTTCCTATTTGTGGTGCATGCACGGTGTGTGTGTGTGCGTGTGTGTGTGTGTGTGTGTGTGTGTGTGTGTGTGTGTGTGTGTGTGTGTGTGTGTGTGTGTGTGTGTGTGTGTGTGTGTGTGTGTGCGTGTGTGTGTGTGTGTGTGTGTGAGCAAGAGAGAGCAGTGAATCACAAACGACTCATAATATATCACATTAGTAAAAGCTACACCTGCTTGCATTCATGCGTGTTAGTGGAAAATAAAAAAAAATAAAAAACTAGCTTTATTATAGTGTTTTTATAGTGTGATTTAGTGTTGACATTTTCTTTATGAATTCAATTTCAATAAGCGGTATGGACTAGTGCAATATCCAAATCACGGGGGGGGGCGGGGGGGGGGGGCGCACAATATTTGTTCCAAGGCAAAATATGTGCCAAACCATTCTGAATTAAGTATTGTGCTGCTGCAGAGACGTACTGGCCTACAAATCCTACAGAAGAAATCTTTGTTTGGTACAGATCCTAGCAAAAAACACACTATAATAATTTAAAAAAATATATATATTTTGATATTTTTCAGTGAAAATGAGAATAATGATACAAAAATTATCATTCCCTCCAATATCGTGAATCAACCTATCTAACTGGGATGTTTTGGAAAACGATTGGTGGGGATTTCTATGGACGAAGTGCACACGGCGATACACTGGTAAGAGCAAAATATGTTTAGCCATGTATCCAGCTAATTTAAATAGCTCACGTTACTGTATTGTGTGAACTTCATTTAGTATTGTATGTGGCGTTTTCTTTTGCGGGGTGTAAATATTTCACCAAAACAAGTTTCTTCCTGAGACCATTTTGCAGAGGCACCGTCACTGCGTCCGCCCAAGATGTTTGTGATTGGTTTAAAGAAATACAAACAACCCAGAGCGTTTTTTTTTCCCTATCCTAGCATGTATGTGTGGTGTAGCCCGACTTTACTCCACAGTGCTGTAGAGATAGGTCTGGCAATGCGAGACTAAATGAAGATATAGACCAGGAAAGGGGGTAGCTTAAGGCTGTGTTCAGGCCAACAATAGCATTGCATCAAAGCCTTCTCATTCACTTCAATAAGACCACTGCATTGGCATAGCATAGTCCCAGCTACCAACTTCTGCATTATGTATGTTAGAGAGAAAACCAAGAAAGAAATAGTTGGGAAGAATTTGGAAATGTATATGTCATCATTTTGAATGAAATCATGATATCCCAAGCAAAACCCACACACCCATTGTGGTATGTTGAGTGACTGAAAATGTTATCACTCCATATGAGTTTAAATACAGGTCAGGCTCTACAGAGTCAGCGCTTTCTCACTCTCTCACTCTCTCTCACACACACACCTTGATTGGGACAGAGTGGACAGCCCTCCAGTGTAAACAAGTGTCAGAAGCACTTTATATCAAGATTCATGTCAAGCCTATATTTCTGTGTGACTCTGACAACTTACTGTATGCAGCAGGTTTATTATTATTATTATTTTTTTATAAATCACCCTTTAGGCCCAATTTAATTTTGACAGTATGACCTCTTCTGCTTTTCCCTGCTTTATACCCCAAGGCTATTGAGCACAACACTGCACAGCTTCATGCCGTGCAATCTGTATGTATGTAAAGAGCGAGGGGGGTGGAGGCAGAGGACAGATGGATACAGGGACAAAAAGCAAAGTTTAAGGGAGAGACTGGAAAAGAGTATGCAGTGAATAATTGTATTGAAGAGGACACAAACCAAAATACCTATAGATGTTATCTAGTAAAAATTCTCACTGAATTCAGTTTTCATAAAACAGTATATAGTATACGTATGTTATAATGTATATTATTGAAAATTATCACATTAAACATTCCAGTCACAGAAACATGCATGCCTCTACATGTGCACCTGAACATGCTGCGACTTGCATGTGTGCATGTATATGTGTGTTTATGTGAATGTTGGATGTGCACATATCAGCACCTGTGTACACGTGGTCCCTCCGCTTGTTTTTTTCGATGACCCTATTCAGATACATCCTCTTACTCATCCAGCTTATTTCATCATGGAATGAGCTGGGCTGAACCCGCGAGGCTCCATAAACCTTCCACCACTGGCAGGACTATAAATCTCTACTGTGATGGAGAAGGTTGAACTTGATTGATAACAGGGGTGGAGCGGGTACATTCACTTATAATCTGTGTGTGTAAGTTAGCAGGTGAGAACATTTTAGGGGGGTTCTCACACTGGAAATAACACTACAGCAACTCAAAACGCACCTGAGTTTGACTCAACAAAAAACATTTTAGTTTTTGTCTGTGTAATTTTAGTTTTATTTTAAAACCTGACTGACTCTGCTCGGTAAATCCAGTTGTTATTTCCAAATTCTGTCATTTCTGCTCCCCTAGCCATTACCACAGCTTCCTGTGTTCTCCACCACAGAGCAACAAGTCATTCAGAAGCTGGATTCACTTGTTCACTAAAATACTGTTCGTTGTCTGGGTTTAGCTTGAGAGGAGAAGCTTAAACATTGTGGTGACATTTCTTCAGCGAACATCGAGAGGAAGATTTTAATGGTTGACCATCCATGATAGCAACACGCATGATAGCCAACTGAAATTAACGTTACATCCACAGCACTTCACAATTATTACATTAGGGTAGCTTTTTTATAAATGGTGCGCTAGCCTAAATGATTTCTTAGTTTGTTTCAGCTGTTTTGTTGCCGCTTCCCGTTTAATTCTCAGTGGATTGTAGACTTATTTTGTCCAAAAATCTGTTTCTCTTGAGAACAGGTAACGTCAGATAACAATTTTGACAGAAGCCGAACGTTTCTGAATGCAAGATGCTTCTTTAATCGTAGTGCAACAGGTCAAGCAGTTGAATCAAAAGTTATTTCAGGCGGCGGAGGATACTGTATTACTAATCAGGAGATGTGTGAAACTCCAAAGATGCATGCAGGTCGTTGAATAAGACTTTAAATAAGGCATTCAAACTGTTTTTATTTTTGATGAAAAATGTAGGCCTAATACATTTTCATAGTTCTTGTTTTCAATGGTTACTTTTTATTTAGGTTTAGTCTTGTTTTTGTTGAGGAATATTTTTCCTTAGTTTTTCATAGATAAAATTAACACTCTGTACATTGACAATTGTATTGGTCATTGTAATTGTTCCTTCTTTCCATACTGGTCATGAAGAGATCCTTTCCTAAAGCAATTCTAACGTCAGAGATAGGGAATCAAACCGAGCGTACTTTCAGCCTACGAGGCATGTGAGTATTGTGTATATACTATTTTTAGTAAGATAGACGTGAACCTGTCCTTTTACAAGTTTGTGTCCATGTGATGGCTGGCAAACTAAGGTTTCTAAAGAGCTACATTAATCTTTTAATGTCAGATTAGTATCAACAATATCAACAATGATTAACAAGTAGACTAACCAACATTCATTTCCAACATTACAAGCATCCATCAGGACAGAAAGGGTTTTCCTTATCACAGATCCCCTACAGTACTTTACTGTTACTGATTTGCCTGTCTGTGCATGACGTTTGAGCATGTGTGAAAGACAGCGACTAAGAAAAGAACAAGGGAAGGCAACAAAAAAGATTTATGCCATTTTTCAGGATGTTTAGGTAGAGTAAGGATCCATTTACACTTTATTGAGGCCACATGCCAATCAAACAAATCTTTAATGTCACATTTACAACCGCTGTGAAACAAAAGATCAGGGGAAATGCCTCTGTACAGAAGCTGCTTTCAACAGCATGACTGATATAGGAAAACAGATCTTTTTACACTGTATTCAGGCCAGATGCCAATTACTGATGGAATTAGGAAACTTGAAAGAAAGGTTGCAAATTCAAACATTAGGCTGGTCCTCAGATTTCAAAAGCAGATTAATTTAGCCTCTGGTCTTGAAATGTAATAACTTAATGGAATTGATGTGTGAATGCAGACTGTGTAAACACAGTATCACTGGGGATAAAGTGACATAAAAGGTCTGTTGGAAGTAATATTCATTGTTAATCGTGAAAGTGAATTTTACTTGTGTAAAGTACAGCATCATTTTTAAACTAAAAGATGTCTGCAACTATAAACTAGCAGCTAGCGATTTGTCATCAATGTATTTAAATGAAATCTATATAGTCACATTTACCGTAATCTCTATAGACGGATACCTGCATATGAATGCAGAAGCTGTGCAACGGGACAAGATTTTGGTATCGGAAGCATTCTGGTTGCTGTTTGTAGTCCAAGTAGTATTGACCAATCACGCTTGAGCGGGTTTGGTTGCATGCAGGTAGACAGTCCGTGTGAAGAGCAAACGAGGCCGAGTGTAATGGCGGAAATGCAAGCTATGAACCTGAACCTTGTTTTAATAATTTATGTGTGTGAAACAATCCGGTCATAGATGTTGTTCTCACGTCTCAAGTTGCTAAACGGACTATAAACAATGACCGCCGCACGGAATAGGATGTCTTGGCCTACACCGGAACCCACAAAATATTGGCCGTTGCCCTCAGAGGCTAAATCGTCGTCGGACCTATAGTCTATACGTACCGATGGGTTCTAAGATTGCATTTACTGTAATCTCTGTTTCACAGATATAAAGGTGAAGTAGTGACTTTGCAAATATAGGTGTTTCAGTGTTAAGCTATTTGTTTGGGTGCTAAACAACATAACATGTCTTTTTGTACAGTATGTTGTGAAGTCATATATTAAATTAAACCTGTATTTTCTAATATTAGTAGCATTTGTACGGGATCAAAATGGTTAATTTTACAGATTACACATATAATATACAGTATTTTAAAACATTGCTCATAAATTATACAATATTTCCTACCTCCACTGTTTTGACTTTACAGGTCTTAGTATGTTGATAAAGAATTAAGTTCCAGAAGAAGGTGTAGGAGTGACAGGGCTATTGGCTCACCTGGACAGGTAGAGACCTGTTTGGCCAACAGGAAGGGAAGAAGGCGTAGGAAGGACTGGGGTGAAGTTACCTGTGAGCTATTCTTGCCCCAGGCATCGCGGTTGAAACTCGCTTCACATGGGGGGGGGGGGGGGGGGGGGGGTGCCGATGTCAACGTAAAGAGAAAAGAGAAGTGATGGAGGGTGTAAAGGATTTGGAAAAAAACAATTTGAGGACACCCTCAACATTTGACTCTCTGGTCCTGCAGTGTCAACCTTATATTAGATGTTTATGATTTAAAAAAAAAAAATGGCCTAAACACACTAAAATGATCCTCATGCATTTAAAAAAAAATTATGTAAGGTCATAAAACATCATCTTACATGTTATAAAATATATTAGCTATAGTTTCTTATACAGTAGTGAAGTGCTAAAATTGGGAAGTAACTATTGTTCCTGTTTACCAAGATGCTGAAGACAATTTATCATGCTGTTAACTAACCTGTAGGTTAACCTGTTGTTTGGCTGTCAGCATTCATAGTGAGCAGTTAAAGGTCAAAGGCTAAGGGTTAGGGGCCAGAGAGATGAGCAGGGCAGTAAAGAAAGAGATCTGCACAGGCCTGCGTCTACACCCCCTGGGCCTGATATCATGTTAATCTGTAAACACAAGACACAGCATGGGAAGCACACACATAATACGCAAAAGTATGACCCAATGCCCAGACACACACTATACAAATAGGTACAAACATGGCAAGAAAAACAGCATTAGCCTTGCTTTCAAATATATCTATATCTATATATATATATATATATATATATATATATATATATATATATATATATCTATATATATATATATATATATATCTATATATATATATATATATATATATATATATATACACATACACACACACACACATAATATATGTATGTATGTATGTATGTATGTATGTATGTATGTATGTATGTAAACCTAAAGCACTGTAAAGGCATGTACTTTGAGTGTAAATAAGGTGCCAGAGTGCATGAAAAAGAAAAAAGAAGAAAATAAATTCCTATCTGGGGAATTTCTTCTTTTCTTCTTTATTCTTTTTCCCCTGCAGCACCCAACAGAGGCCTGGGCCCCTGGGCATAACTACCCCATTACACGTTGACCCTCACCTTAAGCCCAAAAGTGTTACGGCAGCTACTTTTAGAACTTTCATTTACGGAACTGCTCATATAATCAAACCACAGGACCGGCAGGCTACTGTTGTCAGGTCCTGTCTGTAAGGCAACAGTCATTATGAAGCAACTATGTCCTGGGACACTAGAGCCCGACCGATATATCGGCAGGCCGATATTATCGGCAGGCCGATATTATCGGCCGATATTAGGCATTTTCCAAACTATCGGTATCGGCATTTATAATGGCCGATAAATGAATATTTAAAAAAATAAAATAAAAACAGAAGAAACACCCTTCAACCATGTTCTGAGTGTTGGCGTTGCATAGTTTGTCCACTAGAGGGAGCGCTCTACAACGTCGCTGTTGGCAACACTTGTGTTTAACGGTTTAAGTTTCATATCTTAAGTTTGTATTTTTATACAATTTATTTTTTAGAACTTTAATATATTTTGATGTTCCTCTGTTCTGTTGTGACAATAAAACAAAAGTTTATTTTTAAACTGCATCATATCATATGATATTATATTATTTTAGTGAGGACTCACAAATAACTACAAATAACTAATGTTACGCGTTTCTGGATTTTTTAAAAATATATATATATATCGGCCGATATATCGGAATATCAGATTTTTAAATCACCAAATATTTGTATCCCCCCATATGCACACACAGTCACTGTACACTCATCCGCCAGTACGTTATA
Organism: Gymnocephalus cernua; assembly: GCA_023631565.1. Lineage (NCBI taxonomy): Eukaryota > Metazoa > Chordata > Actinopteri > Perciformes > Percidae > Gymnocephalus > Gymnocephalus cernua. Next base: position 18,099,305 of record CM042433.1, read on the forward strand.
AAGATAAACACACACAATATTAACAATCCCAGTTATAAAACTGACAAGTTGACACGTGTAATGTTAACCACAAGCAGGTCATGTAGCTACAAATACATGTTGAGATTAGGAGGGGAAAAAAGGATTTAATCTCGCTGCCAAGTTCCTAAACCTCTCACATTTCATTTGAGTTAGGTGTAAAGACACAAAATACAGTGTCTTACAAAGAACGCTTCAATGCTTTCTGAGGTCAACAAAGCCAAGTTCAGCAGTTGTGACTCTGAGAATTACTGTATAATTACGTGAAGAAAAAAAAAAACTATGTAAATGCACCGACCTCCTCGGAAACACAGCAGACAGATACAGGCAGACACAAACAGGTAAACAGACAGAAGTGAATCCAAAAACACACATACACCCTTAAAACATCTAGGGTGCACAAGGTCAAAGGTCATGGTCTCTTGGTGACCCCGAGGAGCCTGTAAATACTTAGTCTGATCCCCATGACTGAGCAAACAGCAGTGACTGACGGGACAGCGGCAACCTAACAAGGTCAGCATGGGGATTGACAGGCGCTGACACCGTCAGCACGGTAACTGACATCCGGTGAGAGACAGGCTGTTAGGAAATGTGTGTGAGGGATCTGATCCATGCTGAGATGCAGAGAGGAGGGATTAAGCGCATAATGGGACTGGGATTAGTTATCTAACAACAGCATCCCTCCGCCTTGATGTGCGACAACACAGTGCTTCACTTCAGGGTGTTGTTGAGAAACTGTGTTGTTCGGTCTGTGTATACACTTTAATTCATCTTTTGATGACTAATCTGACCCTTTACATGAAGGAGGGACATGTAAAGCGTGATTTAAATAACAGACAGTTCACTAATCTCATGTTGACTCAATGGACTGAGAGGAAGACAGAAGAGTAAAGAAAGTAAATATGGTTAAAAATGTAACATGACCTTCCAATAAAACTTTAAAATTATACAAACCTATGTCTGAGCAGTTTTCCAAAACTTAGGGGACTATAAAAAATATGATTTCAAATGACATTACTTGGATCCACAATCTTGTTAAAAAACGTTTTTGTAAACAATTTTACATTTTAGTTAATGGTTTTGGTAGGTATGAATCAGCTGTAACTTAAAGCTATAGTGCGTAGTTTCTGTCTCCGCCATGAGAAATTCTAAGTAATGACAACAACACTGTTGGCGCATTCCGTCAAACCAAGGAGATCACGGAGGATTAAAAAAAAAAAACATGGACTCTTCAGAAGAGGTAATAATCTTGTTATTTTTATGTCCTCTCGTCTTCAAAGCTGAACGGTGCTGGTTCTCAGCGGTGACATAAAACGCATCACTTTCTGCTGCGCACGCCGCTGGACTACACCATTTTGTTAACATAGCCATACTGAGAAATACAGAGAGTTTTTTTGGAGATGATGGGCTTAATTAGCTTTGTATCAACTCGTTTGGCAATGGCTTGAATGTAACGGACGTTCATTAATACAAAATAGTTGCGCACTAAAGCTTTAACTACTTTTGTTCCTGCCATAATTACTACAGCCACGGAAGGGCTTTGTCACTTGAATGTAAACATGTTGTTTTGGGGCACTTGCTGAAACGACTGATGTGGTTGTTCTTTTTGGGAGAATGGCTTCTTGAATTGATAAGCTCTATGTATTTTTACTTTTTGTGTTTGGTTGGTGGATTATGCAACCGAAGTAGCACTTTTAGCTTGATATCTTAACTCATCAAAACATTGTAATGTTATGAATTAGGAGCCATGCCAAACCTGCAAAACATACAATTAGACTGGTAGGGAATAAAGGTTAGGTTGGCATATGAACCTGAGTCATTCTGTGTTACTGATGGAGAGCAAGTCTGTGTATTAAATAAGGTGTGGCAAACTGCATGATGTTACTTCGCCCTCAGAGCACACAAGCCGGCTCACCTCCATGTGGTAAAAATCACAGCCAACACTTGCCTGGTACTGCAAACACAGCTGTGAACACACCGACACACACATACAGAGTAACCTGGCAGAGCAAACACACCTGACAGTGATGACACAAACTAAACTCAAATCTGGCGCTCAGACACAGCAACCGTACCTGGAACACATAATAGCCAACCTGATAATCAAATCTGAAAATGTCTACAATAAGATACTAAATGCAGTCTAACAATAGACCACAAGCAAATAAAAAAGGCATAGTAGCATATGATTTCAATGCTTTTTGGGGGGGAAGTGTTTTATATTAATGATACAGCAAGGTGTTGGGAGTGCTTTCTTCTGTGGAGGTTTCAAAAGCAGTGTGCTTTCAAAGTTAATATTTAATACACCTGTCTTACTTATCTCTTTCCTCCCCTCTTCCCCACTCTATCCTTCCCTCTCCAGACCTTTCCCTTTTGACAGGAAGGAAAGGAGAGAGGGATCATGCCACACGGAAAAGAAAAGGATTATTTGTTGGTTAGAAATCCTTCACGTCTCAACTAATCCCAAGTGTTTAAGTTCTAGTAAGCTCTTTGAAAGACCGCAGAGTGTGTGTGTGTGTGTGTGTGTGTGTGTGTGTGTGTGTGTGTGTGTGTGTGTGTGTGTGTGTGTGTGTGTGTGTGTGTGTGTGTGTGTGTGTGTGTGTGTGTGTGCGTGCGTGCGAATACTTGCTACTCTGACTCAACTCTGAATGAAGCTCTGCTGGTGGTTTCATACCTTGCGTCCCAAAACTGACCAATGGCACGCAAGGTCACCGTCCAGCCAGAGTGTGGGCTGATCCAATCAGAGGAAAGTACAGCAAAGAGTTGGCCAGAGGACATGAGGAGGAAGTGAATTTGCTCCAGAAAAACCTTCACAAACTCTTATGATGGATCATAATCGGATTCTGGGGAGCTTAGTGGGATTTTGCCCAGAGAAATTGTCTTATTATTATGACTTCTTTGTTTAGCGGATGCCCTTATCTCTGGGCTGAATTAGGGGGATTATTCCTTTATTCTATACTCCCACCTGGGAAACAGTTTCCTCAGTAATTAGGTCTAAGTGCCATTTGTTTAGTTTGCCACAGTAACCACTGTTCATTGTTAGCAGCCACAGCATGAGGTTTTGAAGCTAAGAGGTTAAAGGAAAGAAATAACTTTTAGAATTGTAATTGTTTTTCAGCAGGAACCTCTTACTCTGTGGGAAAAGGTGCTGCATTGTTCTCCTACAATGGGTCGGCATTCATTAGTGAAACTACCAGGCATAGTTAGAATGTACAATTTGCAACCAGGGAGGCCTACAGTGTAAGCCAGCAACAGTAAAGGACAAGAAGGATAAGTGTTGAAGTCTGTAGCGCTGGACAAGGCTTGCCTGGGCCTCTGTATAAAATACAATAAAAAGCCTTGCAATAAAAGCCCAGACTTCTGTTTGAGCACAACTGTCCTTTATTTAATTGTTTCCTTTCACTTTAAACCACATTTTTGTTCATGTAATTCACATATATCAAATGCTGGATGCCATGCTTGTTTAAGTTGACTACCCCCAAGAAGCAGACAGTTTGGAGAATAATGACTAGCATTTTCTCGGGATAATGTTTAGGCTACGATTTATTTTTGCTGATCTTCACTGCAGTTACAGAATGGTACATCCCTTGTCTTCGACTAACTATTACAACTATTACAGTAACCTGCAGGCAGATAACTTGTCATTGTGTAAGACAGAATTTGTGTTGTTGCTTTGGCAGCTGCTGTCTTGACGAAGGCTTTAGTGATCGGTATAAGTGGCTCGAACCTCAAGATACAAGATAACATGTTTCATGTATCTGAATGCGGTCTTAAGGGCTTTGTTTTATATTTTCATTTCAGTGTATTAATCTTATGGCAATCTGAGGGGAAGAGATTCTGAAGGGGGGTTATATTTGCAGTTGAGTTCAAATAAACAATCTTCGCGCAGCATCACTTACTGCACCTTTAATATGAAAATGCATTTTATTTAAAACAGAAGCGGTCATATTAATTATTGAATTCAGCAGCAATGAGCTAAGGGTTAGACACTTGCCTTATTTCGTTATGAAAGCAGTCTCGTTCCATATGCAGCTGCACTACCATTTTTGGTGAATAAGGGGGGAGAAGGCGGCCTTGAGAGAGGGGGAGGCAGCGCTGCCGTCAGGCTAGAGGCCGCAGAAAGCGAAAACTACCTAGGGACGAGCACGTACGACGGCCTTACGTAAATATATCACCAGAATGATTGACAACTAGGAGGACCAATAGTCTTGATGATCCACCCGGAAAAAGAAAGTCCTCCACTATACCTTTAAGCCGGGATTTCCCAGTTATCCTGGCTCAATTTAGCCTTGACTCGGTTTCACAAAAGCAGAGGCACCTAAGTTACCATGGAGATTTATTCTGTGCAGCTAGCCTGCCCCTGACCAGGATAACAGCCAGGATTTATTAATCCTGGAGCCTTTCCTGTTCACTAAGCAGTGGTTTTACCTATTATTATCAGTCTGCATTAAAATACAACAGGTGCATATTGCTGTTCAGTTAAGCACTGTTATTATTTAAAGTTGTGACCATTATTTTTTAGAATTATTCATGTGACATTGTGTCATTGTTATACGGTTATATTGCAGTATGAAAAGTGCTGTTCACATATTGTTAGAAGTTTGATGAATATATTACGGCAGTTGTTGAGATAATTAGAAAAGGCTAATGAAGTTGCAAATGTGTTTTAAATGAAGTCTGTTACTAAGGGCAATACATGAAATGCTGTACATGTGGGTTTCTATAGTGGACCATTGCACCTTAAATTATTTTGGTTGATACATTTTATTTGTAAGGATCATGTTTGTTCCCCTTCCATGTGCATTGTATTTGGCATTCTTAGCACACAATTTGTGTTGTCCAGTAAAATGGAACTATAATTTGGGAGAATTGTACAATTTTAAGAACATATCCTTATTGTACAATCCTTCCAAATTATAGACTTAGTTCAGTGGACCAGTAACTATATAGTGTCATAGGCTAGTACATTCATGTAACAACAGGGAGAGGACACCCCAATGGTTTTTGACCTTATATTTAGCTTGGGGAAATAACTAATGACTATACTCTGTTACATTCATGGAATGTATCACTTATCTTTATAGTTTATAGATTTTAGAGTCCAATTTCTTCAGTGTCTTTCTTTTCTTTGTCCATATATACGAGGGAGCAAAGCATAAAATATGTAAAGAAGGAAACTTGGCTTCTGTAAAAAATAAAAAAAAACGTGAGGAAAAAGCGTGGCAGATAATAGCGGACCGACTGAATGATAGTCTAAAAATACACATTTACGAACTACTGCTCTTAACTGAAACCATTCAATGAGTCACGTGTCATTTGCAAAAGCGAGCAGTGGAAGTTAAAATGATTTAGGTAAGGATATTAGGATTAGGATATTTTAGCCCATGAGAGCGAGGGAGAAACGATGTATTCACGCATCATATTCTAGCGTTGATCTTCATGGTAAATTTCCTGAGTAACATTATCTTCTGCTTACTTTTAAGGCAAAGAGTACAACGGTTAATTTGTGCAAATGATTAGTAGACTAATCCTTGAATGGTATGATTATGGCGGTTTCAATTCAGAGCAGTGGTCAGTTAACGTAGATATTTAGGCTGCTTACGCATTCAGTCGGTCTATGATCGTCTGCCTCGCTTTCTCTCGCTGTTTCATTCCAGCGGCCCTTTTTTTTTACAAATAAAGTGTTTCACGTTATCATACTTCCACAAGAAGCTGCTGCTCACTCTGTATAAAGTATGAACAATGCGTATTCTCCACATTAGCATCAGTAAATCTGTGATCGACCTCGCGGTCTGTTAAAGGGATACTTCACCGATTTAGCATTCAGCTTTGTATCAGTAGAAACCCGGTAGTATTTCTGAATGACCGTGCTTCCCTCCCTCATGTCCCCCTGAGACGGGAGATCTCTTAATTGGGGGTCTGGAAAACATTCCTCCAATGACGCAAAATGACGATTTTTGCGTCATTGGAGGAACTTTTGGCCAGAGGCAAAAGACTACAGCCAGTAATAGGCACTACTTCCGCATGTTTTCAACCCGCCCATCACCCGAAGCGAGCCGATTTCAGCCGTAAAAAAACGAAATGTCAGCCATCTTGAATTCTCGCTAAGCAGGGCTCTCTCTTCTCAGCAGCAAACTTTTACAAAATTATGTGCATTGAAACTACCGCACATGTGTACCACCGGGATACATCGCTACAGATCGGAGAATATGCAGGAAACGTTATTACAGATGGAATAATCGGCACACTACGAGAGCTACCAGCGGTGTTGCTCGATGCCCCGAGCCGGGGAAGTGGACACCCTCATCGGCTAGGTGGGAAGCTAACGCTAGCCGGCCACCTGTCCCATCAATCCTGCTTGCAAGTGTCCGTTCATTAGACAACAAACTGGACTACATCCAACTTCAACGAAACTCCCAACGCGAGTTCAGAGACTGCTGTGTTTTTTGTTTTTGTGGAAACATGGCTGAACAACAGCGTACCGGACTGTCGAGCTACCAGACCTGCTAGCCCTACGAGCTAGAGATGCTCTGTCGCCAGGTAAGAGACCCGCGAAGGTGGGCTGTGTTAACACGGTCTGGTGCAGAAATGAGGTGATTTGTATCCAACTACTGCTAACCTCTGGAGTTTGTGACTGTTACAAGGCGACCATTCGACATTCCACGCTAATTCACGGCTGTGTTTATACTCGGTGTTTACAGCCCACCAAGCCTAATGCTGGTATGCTTAGCTGAACTTTATGGAGCCTATAATGTGTGTGTGCACAAAAGGTAGCCTGTTTCGTATGTCGTTTTTATATATTTTAAATGTGTAACACCACTTGAGCCACGATGAAACGTTGTTTCGTGTATATGGTTGAAATAACAATAAAACACATTGAGTTGAGTTGAATGCCTCACTGTCTTGTCTGTCTGTCAAGCGGTAGGCGTGGCTTGGGAGTGGACTCAAAGCAGCGAAGCAAAGTGCATTCTGGGATTTGCTGTCTTTCATCCATATGAGCCAAAAACACATTTTCTGGCTTTTCTCGGCCTAGAAGGCACCAATTTCAATTTTCTTTTTCACATTCTGCTACATAAGTGTTACAATTTAAAGATATATTCAGCTTTCCAATGGTGAAATATGCCTTAAAGGAAAGCCGTGAACGTGCATCTATCCGCTTACTTCAGCCTGGCTTGACCTAGTCGCTCCTCCTCATCCTTGCATGGCCTTCGTCAAATGCACCAAGCCAGGCTGCACAGACTAGACGGGGTCAAGCCTCGCTTTATCGGTTATCCTGGATTTATAAATTCTGCTTTTGTGAAACAGCCCCCAGGTTCCACACACATTCACAACAGACCACGTATACTGTTACCATTGTGTTGAAATATTTTTTTGTTTACCAAGAACCTCTATGGTTTTATTTCTGCACACAAAAAACTGCATCAAAAAACATCTCATATAGTTGTTGTCTGTAATTTTGCAGCATTTAGTTGCACTTTCCTCCAGGGCGTTTCTCATTTCAATGCACTCCCTCTCCACCTTTTCTCTTTGTCTCGTCCTCTGTTTCTCCTGCGCTGTCCATTTTTTTCCCCACACAGCTCGGCCACACATTTTGCATATCAATTTGTTGCATTTTTAACACTGGCCTGACGCTACGATGCTCCCAATGGCCAGTCTGGGCCTGAGTTTAGGACTTGGAACCAATGTGTTAAAAATTGGGGCTTGAAACTTACGTGTGATGTGCAACCCAATGAATTAATTCCACCCACAGTATTCAACCATCTATGCTTGATAAACACATAAAAAAAACAAGTTAATTGTACAATTGAATGACATCTAAGCAGTGTGGTAACAGTGTCAGATGTTTTCCAGACCACAGCGCAAGAAAGAGAGGGAGGTAGAGAGAGCGCTTTATCTCTTGTGTAATTGTCTCTGAATCTCAAGGACAAACTGTGGCAGGCAAACCCGCATGGTCACAGTCTGTCGACTAAAGCCTTGTCCATTCTTTAATGACTTCAGATTCAACATCCATCTCTAGCCACACCAAGAGGAACACACACACAAGCACCGTTAACAGCCTATACATCCCTATCCATCTGGGACAACTTGCACATAAATGCTTACTGTATGTGCGCACAAACACGCAAAGTCACTTCCGCCTGGTTACAGTAAATGTGACCATCGGTCTCCAGGTGGTTTTCAGTCTTAATGTGTCGAGGCTAGTAGAGAACACCAAGGACAAGTAAAGACCCAATGCAACAGCTGTTCTATCTTTCTATCACATTCCTCTTCTCTCTACCACTTTCTTCTTTCTTCACCTCACATCTCTCTTGCTTTCATTATCCAAAACTCATCCCACCGCCTCTCTCATCTCTCATGATGACATCTTGCTGCTTCAGGTATATATATATAAAGAGAGTGTATTACAACAGAAAGATGATATGCTTGATTTATGCAGTGGACAGTTGCAGACTAAAAGCATCTTTGTTCAAGATGTGAAACCATGATCTAGTCACTGACTGCATGTTGCTTCGGATATGAATGTAATAATGTATTCTCTTTTTAAATCCCGCTCTCTTTCCCTCTTCTTATTTTTTTATCTATTCAGCCAACATTTTTTTACATCCTTCCTGTGGTTTCACCCTTTTGGCTCACTGCTATAGGAAATACCTGTCCTGAGCTGACATGCACACATGCGGTCGCAGAGCCAAATACACAGTCGCACACAATGTCTGCTACACCACTGACTCCTAACCATGTTTAGCCACACTAGCAGCTCTGCTCCAAAGATGGGAATGCTGTTTGTTCAATTACTCTGTTGGTTAAACCCTTTGATCAAACTGCTGGATAATATGTTCAAGTTTATAAAGCAAATGCAACCAGATAATCTAACTGCTAGCTGCTACACGCCTCCCACCCACCAAATACACACATGAAAAGTGCACACACATGAAACCAACCGCAACACAAACAAGGTGTGCGATATGCTACAAATGGAGAAGATAAAGTAGAGTTGAGTGATGGCGGAAAATCTCTTTTCCTGACTTGGCAGGTGCTCCAACTCAGCACAAAGAGTGTCACTCACACAGAAAATAACTGAGTAACACTATAGAAAATTACTGTATACAGTCCGGCTACTGAGCCGACACACCAACAGATTTACAGCAAACTGGCACACACTTGACATCCGAGTTCTGTAGGTGGATGCAAATGCACACACAATTTCACATATGAAGATACAGCTTTGGTCGTAATACACGTGGCCGTAAACAAAAACGGACACACACAACAGAGAGACCATGTCTTTAATCAAGCCTAGTGCATCTGTCAACGATGCTGTAAACACAGGGCTTCATCACAACAGAGAGGCCCCTGCGCACGTGTGTGTGTGTGTGTGTGTGTGTGTGTGTGTGTGTGTGTGTGTGTGTGTGTGTGTGTGTGTGTGTGTGTGTGTGTGTGTGTGTGTGTGTGTGTGTGTGTGTGTGTGTGCAGACATGACCAAACAACGCACCCCTCCATCCATCACGTCGACAGGGCAAATAAAGTGGAACTGCTCTTCAAGGAAAAGGGACACGTGTACTATAGCCTGCTGGAGTCTGACTTTACGGAAAGGACTAGAATGCAGCATCTGTGCTTCATATTAAATAAAAGCCTTTTTGTGGATAACATTGGGTTTGTTATGAATCATGCATTTACAGATGCTCTTAACTATATGCATACAGTTGTATGCAGAAAACACACACACACAAAAACAGACAGACACACACACCAACAGGTTTCTCTTGACACAGTCAGATGCAGGCGGAGATGGTACAGACAGGCTTTGATGTGGAAATCAAAGTGTTGTGAGATGCAGCAAACACGTACATTAAACTGCCATGTTAGTGTATGTTTAAAATGAGATCTATTAAAGTGTGGGTGAAAATAGAGATGAATGGCTAATTGCGCAGTGAATAGCAGAGAAGCTCAAAGCTGAACTCAAGGATCAAGGTTAAATAGAAATGCTTTCAACTTTTCTGTGTCCCTTGGTTCAAATAATGAATGCAACCAAAAGCCAAAAGGAAGGGAGTCAAAACAAATAACTAAACGCTAAACATATTTCAAATGCATAGCCACTAGCCAGCAGAAAATATATATGTTATATATGTCTAAATAATTCCTGGATGAAAAGTGCATAAGTAATGAAAAACAAAAGTGTTCAGTGCAGTGTTTTTTTTTTTTGCAGTCATAGACTGTTTAAAACGGCTGCAGTGTTGTAATCAGTATGTGGGTCAACATCCTGATTACAGTCCAGCATCACATTCCACTTCTGTTAAAGTCAGCTGTGATTAGCATGTGGGTGAGCCTGCAGGGTGTGTGTGGTGGTATCTCTGTGTGTGTGTGTGTGTGTGTGTGTGTGTGAGTGTGTGTGTGTGTGTGTGTGTGTGTGTGTGTGTGTGTGTGTGTGTGTGTGTGTGTGTGTGTGTGTGTGTGTGTGTGTGTGTGTGTGTGTGTGTGTGTACACACCTGCCCATTGGCCTGTGTTTAAATGTGTGTGCATACTGACCATTTATGTCTTTATGAAAATACACATGTGGAAACAACTAAATTGAAATGATTAAATGTGAGTGGTAGCTAAATCTGCCACCGAGAGAGCTGCAGTCCAACTTCAACTTCAGGTCTGTGCACTTTTAATGCGTTTTTTTTTGTTGCTGTGTCCGTGGAAACCTTCAGGTTAATCTCCCAGGACCTGAAGTGAGACAGCAAGTCTGTCCTCTGCACATCAATCACTGTCTCTTTAGCAGAAAGAGGCTGCAATAGACCATTAGGTTTGCAGAAAAGATTATTAGAATATTATACTGTATATTATTCTAAACCTGCCCACTCGAGTCAGGAAAAGGGCAGGGCCTTCATTGCAGACCCCTCACACCCTGGAAACGTGTTCTAACTTCTCCCCTCTGCCAGGCACTACAGAACACTGTATGCCAAACCTACCAGACACAACAAACCAAACACTTTCTTTCACATGCCGTTACTCTCACCAACAGTTAAACCTGCAATACATTTGCTTCTACTTGTTTATATACGTATGTTTTTGCATCCTTCTGTATTTTTGTCCTTAGTGTGTACTGTAAGTAATCTAAGAGCCACTGATAACTCCTTGTATATTAACATACTTGGGCAATAAAGTTGATTCTGACTCATATTGTTATTTCTTCTACACAACTGCATCACATTTCTTTACCCGTGTTCATAAACCTGTATAAAGCTCACGCTGCCAACCGATCAGAGTATGCGTACGTGCCCACTTGTCTTCCTGTGTGTGTTTATGTGAGAGCCCACCTGCCTGTGTGTGTGTGTGTGTGTATCAGGTGTGTATCAAATTCAGCCTTGGCTAAGGGTGCTGGTGTTGGGTTTTTTGTGGATGTGGGTTAGAGGATTACCTGCATTACCTCGACCTGATTCTTATCACCTGTACCAGCTCTCCAACACTCTACGTAATCTCCGTCACTGACGAAGATGAAAGATACACCGTCTGATGCACTTAAGCACATTATCTGCATACCACAGCAACACCCGGGGGCAACAGGTTAAAACTTTACGGGGGCCCCAAATTGAAGAGGACCCATCAATTTACTCTCTTACTATTGTTTTCATTACTCTGGTCATCATTTCCAGTTGACCCATATTGAAAAATAAAATAAAAAATAAATAAAAACAAATGTGTTGAAAACATCAAGTTACACTTTAACCTAAAGTTGTTGGGTTTTTTTTAGATTTGGGAGTGCAAGATTTGGAAAGTGAAGCACGAGTCCTACACTCTTGCAAAGTATTTCCTTATACTGTGATAAAACTATTTCAGGTGAAATTGTGGTTCACAGGTACAGTAGTATACTCCTGGATTAATGCCTATCTGCAGAGAAAGGTCATGGGGAGTAAGGAGAGAGTGAATTGGCTCTCTGTGGGGATGAGGCGGTCAAAGAAGGGAAGCAAAGCAAGAGGGGTACAAGAGCAACATCAGCTAAATTAAATTGAGAGGGGAAAAGGACATCAGGAAAGCATGAGGAGGGACAGAGAAACTGTCACATAAATCTGCAGCCTTAATAAGCTGAGAGGCCAACGGAGAAAATGAAGAGGGAAGACTTCTCACTTAACCCCTCACTTAATCTGTCCTCACATGGAAATAGCTACCTCCTCCTTCATTCAATCTCATCACAGCTCCAGGCCTCTCACTCCAACACGGTTGTCTTTCTGTCTTTCACTTCACCTTCTTTCTCTTTCTTTCCTCATCTATCCATCCAAGGGGCCTCCTTCCCTCCACCTCTGGCCACCGTCCACTAGGGTGTGATAAGAGGCAGGTTCAGGCAGGCCTTCTCACCTCCAGGCCTCAGTCTACATACTGGAATACATAGAGTGTATATGAAAGACACAGTCACTTCATCATTAGGGCTTTACACTTTGTCACAAATCTCCAATCAACCATGTCTGGCACCATCATGGAAGTCAATGAAAGGATTTGTTTTGTGCAAAGAAACCACGAGACAAAAGCTGTGTGAAAAGACTTGTTTCTATTTTGAGTAAGTGTGCCACAGCTATACAGTACTATGCTTTAGGCTTTTTCTTGTGTCCTCTGTGACATGTTTCACACATCTTAACAGCTTAAAAACAACTCCAAGACAAAAGATTGAAGAAGCACAAGGTCCATCTTCAATTTAAGGATGATAAACATCCTTCAAATCTTTGTGGGGAAACCCGTAAAGATGATGGTACTTGCTTTGAAAGAGAGAAGTGCTTGCACTTTCTTAAAGTGATGTCCCCAAAATCTTTTGTTTGAGCAGTGGTGTAGGTGTTCTTGGTGGTGGGTATTTAGTGCCACTGATGTCACTGTTGTGAGGCAGTTTTACCTTTTTGACAAAGTTTACTGATGTGCTTTGGTGTATTTGCGTCACATTTGTAGCTGTGCGTGTGCGGGATCAGGTAGCTAGTAGTGTTTTTACTATGCTCATCTAGTTCACACCCCTCTACAGTACAAAGCTTGTGGGTTATGGGACAACAGCAAGGGAAGGGATTTCCTCGAGTTTAATCTAAACACCCAGACAGTGTAGTGGAGAAGTGTGGTACACTGGCACAGAAAAACACTCACACAGCTGTGTCAGAAAGAAGACTTCCTTCAGAAACTGTTTGTGTGGACCTCACAGAGCTGCAATGCACTTCTGAGTAATAACTGTCACTTCTGTTGAGGCTGTGAGTGGATAAATAACTTGGTACGGGCAGTGTAATTACGTTTTTGTAAAGGAATTAACATAGCGCTCCAAAGAGTGAGAGAGAGGTTCTTCTTTTTGTCTGCTGTAACATGTTTCCTCTAAGCCATAAGCTATAAATCCTGCTGCTACGCATTATGTCAGTCGATGGTCTGTTGCCACACAACTGGCACGTCATAAATCACAACTCCAAGTAGCAATGCTATTTTCTTAAGCATTAAGAACATAATAATTCTAACATATTGAAATATGTCTTTGTTCATTACATGTTCTCTGTTACAGCTGACAGAACGAGTGAGAGAGAACTGATTTATTTATTTATTAGTTCATATATTTAGACTGGGTAAACCCCGCCCGATCTGCCAGGGATTTGATTTCTCCCTGCAGCTCAGGCTGGGAACCTGTACGTTTATCTATCCTGCTTCCGTTACAAATTTGCGGGAACCAATCACAAACTGGCTTATCCACCTGGCGCGCTATTGGCGGGTTTAACACGATGACGATAGAGAAGCGACCAAGCAGCTTTTTGTTTACATTCAACAAGCCGGCGACCGAAGAGCAGCAACCCGTTGATGCCGCTGCTACGTCACCCGGATCGTTGGTCTGATTGGTTGAAGGACTATCCAATTGCGTTCAGAGTCATTTGAACTATGCCCGTTGGTCACGCCTCTTGTGCAGAGAAAATACAGAGCAGACTCCCCAGACTAATGTTCAATCTTAAAAGATTGAGCTTGGTCTGGTGATGATATCATACATTTGGAATACCAAGCACAAAGCTAAACAGCTTATGTGTCATGATTGAACTCGTTACGATCTCATCTGTGTTTATGTCTTGCATATTCATTTTTAATAGTTTTAATATGATTCAAATGCTCTACCCCAAGACAAATTATTAGTGCCCTCCAGCTGCAGTCATGTCACATCTGCACCATGTTAGAAAAATGGTGAGAACACGAAAACCTTCCGTTGTTCCGACTGTAGTCGATATATATCGTCGACGTTCCACTTCCAGGATTGCTCTGGTGCCACTGGGAATTCTGCCAGATTCCACTCTTTTCAGCTGTATGTCTGTTACCTTCTGCTTTCTAAACTCCAGTGGATTTATGAGGACTATGGTTAATAGTAATGGTTAATTGAAGCCGCGGCCACTGCAACGATGACTGAGCTTCTGTACATGGGCCGCTCGCTCTACCAGGTGAGCTAACCAGATTGTGATTGGTTTACAGAAATGGCAATTAACCAGAGCACGTTTTTCTCCCATTCCGGAATGCTGTGTGGACTAGCCAGACCCTCCTCCATAGCGCTGTGAAAGAAGGTCTGGCAAAGCAAGACTATTCCAACTGTGCATGGTTACCAAGCCTGAGTATACATGATTAGACAGACACTGGAATGGGTGGACGTGGATATGGATGAGCTGTAAACCGTGTTTGTGTTTGTGAGCTGTAAATCTCTTCACAGCTCGCCAAGCTGACAGAGGAAGGAAAAGTGTGATGGATGGAGGATTGGGAGAAAAGAAGATAGAAGGACAAGGTCATGTGTACAAACACAAGTTGGGAAAAGAAACAGCTGACTCGGGGGCAAAAAGAGGGAGCAGGTATTTTTTTTATGGTGGGAAAAAAAGCTGAATTGGAAATGCAATTTGTAAAGTGACATTGTGACATTGTTGACAGAAAAATGAGACTGAAATTTGTTACAGAAAAATGCATTTCAGATGACACATGATCGGCATGTTTAATATTTGGAAAGGTTAATGGTTCAGGGTCTCGAGGCTATTGTTGTTTTGACCCAAACAGTTTAAAATAATTTTAGAAAAAGATTGCATGCAAAATATTTACATAATAAAATATCTGCTACATGTGAACACAGGAAAGAGAACCGAGATGAGTCACAACAATCTGCAATAAAATACATTCCAGAAATCTGTTTGTGTTTTTCTTTTTGATGAAAATAACAAGCTTGAAAAGACTAAAAGCAGATGTTTTCAAACTGTGAGGGAGAGTTAAGGAGGGGGCGCGGCGGGAAAGACGCCAGGCAAAGATACTATGTGAGGTAAGAGGGACAGGTCATGCAGGTGTTCTAAAAGCAATAAAAAGTTAGTTATTGTATAGTTTGGCACATTGATTTAGCCTATTATCACAGTCAGCAGTTAGAGCTGCAGCAGATGTTGTAAAACAACGCTGAGCTCATGAGGGCAAATGTACTAACCATTCATGCCTGATTAAAATAAATAGCATTAAAGAATCTGAACACACAGGCAAGTTACACATTAGATTAGATTCAGTGTGACTTATTCTCTTTGATGGTCATATCACATAAATGTCATAAACCCAGGAAAGAATCAGATAATAAAAAAACATTCCTTATAACTCCAGAACTTGCCTGAGAATCATCATGTTTTTACGGAGGGGACGGGGGACGGGGACGACTCACCAGTCACACCTTCCTGGAAATATTTTGTTTTTAGAAAAGCAAACCAGTTCAAAGCCTTGAGGCTATTATTTTGTTACATTAAAAAAATAAACCACTGCCATTTAAAACAATATGCAATGCAATATGAAACCCAGAGTCCTGGACTTCCTGCAGAATCATGAATAATAATAATACAAATCTTGATTGGACTGTAATATATGACTTACAAAATATAAGACAAACCAAAGATCATATATGACTGTTGGATACACACTCACAACCTACCCTTATCTTAACTTTCTAATCTTATCTTTCTAGGCTACATCAGCTCTCTCACAGGAGAATACATTTTCAGATGAGGCTTCACAATCTACTTTTAGTAATAGAAAATGTTTGGAAAATAATCTGCTACTAATTGTAATTAATCTGCAACAATCTGCCAACGTATCCTTTAAAAGCTGATGAATGTGAACAGTCATCACGACACTGAAACCACTACAAGGACTTTGGCTGGAGCAGCTGACTGAAACACACACGGTCATTTCATGTGAAACAGGCATCTGTCTGCAGAGGTCATTTTAAACAAGCTGCAAAGCTGCTTCAGGGGCTATTATCTCTTGTTATGTGTCTTATTTGTCTCTCTCTTTTTCATACACACAAACAGAGACACGCTGAGAAAACAGGAGAATTTCACTTGCAGGACAGCGAGTCCTGGACACATTTCGCTCTGGGCCTGACGACGTTTCAGAAACATGGGCCAGTGCTCCAGAAGAATGTGCCAGAAATAGAAGGAAAATCGTGTCTGTAATAATATCACCAGGATTGTTTGTTCAACTTCATAACTCTGGACTGTTTTAGGAGAAAATCTTCTTCGTGGCTTTTGTTTCCATCATGTCTTAAGGATATCCCAGGGACAGAGGCACCTTTTTAACTAATATTATTTTACGTTTTTTCACTCTTGCTTATATTGCTATAGTGGTATTTAAAGTACTATGAGGGATGTTATTTTAAAGAAGTAGACCAGGATTTAAAAGCACAACCCATAAATGTGGGTGAAATAATCAATTAATTAAACAAGGGACAAACAGGGCAATAAAAAGGACAACAAACTTGAGCAGATTGAGAATTCTCCATTATACTTCCTAATAGTGTGATCTGTCCTGTATTAATATTTATTTCTCATTACAGCTGACACCCTGAGCGGTGCTGCCAGGTGGAACCAGTGAGCATCTTGCAGGAAGAATGAGAGGCCATCCATCCATCTGTGACACAAATGTGCATATCACAACCATACGTTCTCTGGAAGGATTTTTTTATTGACCATCTAGTCTATTTCAATGCATCACATTCATTCAGAAACATGCCGCGGCTGCTGTTTTCTACTGGAGCAGCTGAGTGTAAACCAACTTAACTCAAAAATCATACTATTCCTGTGAGGAAAGCTATACAAATTCAAAATGTATTGATTTGCTCAGATATTAATGAAATATCTGAATTTCTATGTTTGGATCGCAAAAACTCCATGATATTCCATAAATTCCATGACCTATGAGATCCTTGCTCATATACAGTAATGTGCAAATAAAGGAATTTAACAGTTACAGTGCATGCCACAAATATTACAATCAATATAGCAACTACTGTATGCATGCAAGTGTGCCTGTGGACTCAGACGCAGAGACTGTATTTTACAGCGAAGTTTGCCAAGGATGACGGGCACCTTCACTGAATCCCCAGACGGATGAAACTCACACCAAAATGCTGATGATAGGGCCTCGCATGCCAGCTGGCAGGGGCCCACCACAACCTCTACTCAATATGGAAAAACATGTCACAACCCTAGGGTCTGCTCATCTCCATATAGAATTTCACCTTACACACACACACACGGCGAAAAGTAATGTTAAACCAACTGCAAACGCAAATAAACGCTTGTGCAGACACGAAAGATTAAATTCATACATTTAAAGTCACACACATGCATGTAAAGACACGAGATACCACATGATAAAAATGGAATTTGATGCCAAAGGAGAAATTGTGTTGTGCATTGTAATAAACACACACCTCTACAGCCATATTCTCTCCTTCATAGTTCAAGAGGCTGAACCCTCAGGAGTTTGTCAAAGAGAAATCGGTTATAAGATCTTCTTGCTGACTCAGAGGGCTCTGAGGCATACAGGATAGAAATAAACACTCAATAGGCTAAGTGTGTGTGTGTGTGTGTGTGTGTGTGTGTGTGTGTGTGTGTGTGTGTGTGTGTGTGTGTGTGTGTGTGTGTGTGTATGTCCTGCTAGGGAAAGGCAATGTCAGTCCAACTGTCCACCTATCACTTTGCTCCACAGCCATTCTGGCCACATTGCTATGACAGATGATCATGTTAATGTTTTTTGACCTCTGATCTTGTGCCACCATCAGGTTGAAACATTGGTTTCCATGACAAAGTTTCTCAAAAACTGCATTGTTTTTATTTTTAAATCTTACTTAGCTCAGTACTTTAACAATCTCATAATGCAGATACAAAAACCTAATCAAACCTACAAAATATCATTGTAGTCTTTCTCACTTAATTTCTACTAAAGATTTTATCCACATATTTGGGCTACTGACCACCCTAACGGAACTTGCAGTCCAATAGCAGATGAGTGCACACACACACACACACACACACACACACACACACACACACACACACACACAGAGCTTTGTTTATCCCCAGTGACCTGCCGCTTCCATTCAATCAAGGTCTCAATCAGTAAAACCAATTAACTCAGGTATCTGTCTGACAAAAACCCCAAACTATGCTATCCATTACTTCACCAGTCTGGTCTTTTTTTACCATATGGTACAACGAATAAAAACCCACACAAAAGCACACATCAGTGTTGTCAACATATGAGCGAATGCTTGCCTTGGGTCAAGGCCATTAGTTGGGACCCCCCTGCTGACTGGACTACCATTCAAACTTTCACTGAAACTAAATCCGGCAGGGGCCAATGCACAGAAACACACAAGCACAGATCATTACTGTCCTTTGTAAATGCTACTAGCATGGCTAAAAAAAAAAAGAACCCACAGGCACTGGCAACAATGACACATTTCAGAGGCATGTGCTTACATCAGAGATAGCTAGATGCTATGAATGGGAAGTTCCAAAAAGATTAAAAAGGTAGTTCATCTAAGATTTAAAGTCAAGGAGGACAAAATGATCACACTTCACTTGTCTATTTGGCTCACATCACAATAGAAATGTTATGACTGTGAAGTGTTATATAGCTAATTGTTCTGTAATGGATAAACTTGTGTGGAAAGGGTTTGTGTGCAGTATACCAAGAAACCACTTAAACACCAAGCAAAAAGCAAATCCTATAGAAAGTTAAATGTAAGAATTAATTTACATAAAGAAAGAAGACATTTTAACTTCTCAAAACTGGTTATGTAAGTTCAGACATGTTTCACATTAAGCATTAAACCACAAAAGAACGTGTGTCATGTGTCAATATGGACATGCTATACATCGTTAAATCGGTTATCGCTCAGTTCATTTTATGGAAATCATAAAACCAAAGCATGATTCATGATCTTAGTCCTCATGCTAATGAACAAAAGAGACGAGATATCATGATGATTCCCTACCTGTGGGCTGGTCCAAAAACGCTGAATCATTCCTGGCTAATTTAAATTCCTCTAGTCCGTAAGTGTCCACCGTTTAAAAGAATCAAAAAGTTTTTTCATGAAAAATAATCCAAGTTCTGAATATCATCCTGTAATGTCTGCTAACTTCTGCTCCGAACTTGTCAAGGGGCCAGGCTTCTCTCCTCAGAGCGAAGCCGCGATGGCGCCATTTTATGCTACCCAAACCATCACCCCCTGTTAGCATTCCATTGACTGCCATTAATTTTGGCGTCACTTTTACATCTGAAGCGTTTAAAGACTTCATTTGTCCAACGTTTATTTCTAAAGAAACACAACAATGTATAAAAGGCTCCATTACCTTGTACCTCACGTTATGGCTCCGTAGCAGACGTTTTTATAAAAATAGGCTAACGATTGTGTCATAACCACGCGACCTACTGTCACATAGTAGAGGAATTACCGTATAGTACAGGAGAAGCTCGCAGGCAGTTTTGACGTACATTAGCTGTTTAGTTTAATTACTAATCTTAACTAGCATTTTAGTTAGCAATAATTAGCCTGTGCCTATGTTATCTCCTTACATATACCTACGCTCTCCATCTCTGCAAGATTGGGAATGATTGAGATTTCTCTTGCACAGCTACCAGAAGACTTACAACGTTCAGACACGTTGCTCACGTCACATCTACGGCGGGAAGCTCAGTTTGCAGCTGCGCAGTAACGCTCAGCAACGCTCAACCATCACCGGAAAAGTGCTTCTAATAGACTTCACTTGTCTCCGTCAAAAACATTTTATACACTGTCTTTGGAACTTGTTACTTCCGAAAGCATTTTCTCTTCTTCCTGCACCGTGTTGCTGGGGATGCTTGTTTTTGGTAAGTTGCTGGCTACACAATAAAAGTAGCTTTCACACTGGGACAACCCCGACTTCCAGCAAGTGATCCCAGCCTGCGTCATGTCTCTGCGCAACCATGTTAGAGCGAGCTGTCATTGACTATCAACACCACAATCATGCCGGTAGCCAATCAAATTCGTTCAGTGGGAGCCAGAGCTAAGTCCCTCCTCTGAGACCTAGCAGCCACATGACTGTGTTTTGTGAGAAACCAACATTTGAATGAATGTAAAAAGGTTTTTATCAGTAATCTAAATGTGTCGGTATGTTTTTCCAATGTCGCAGAAGTGAGTATAAGCAACTGGCATAATTTGGTGACATTGAGAGGTTTCTGAGACATTCGGGGACACCAGTGACACCACATAGTGAAAACTCCCTAAGTCTGAAGCTTTATACAGGTGTTGTTGACAAAATGCAGAATGTATGTGTGGTGTTTTGTATAATGTGGCATACAGCATGTCTTAGTTATTGTTTTTCAAATATGACTTAGTAGAGACACTGTTTTAATCATATGCTAAACAAGCTCATTTTCAGGAACTAGAAGACTAGGTTTCAGATGAAGCATCATGCATTGTGTCCATGCAGTTCTTCAGGCTAATAGGCAAACATCAAACAAAGATAGGTGGACTCCCTTTTTTACTTTCTGAATCCAGGTAGGCTACTTTCAGTTTAGGATACAGCAGGTTAAATATTCAGTTTGGCTTCAGAAATTCTAGCACTGTGTTGAGTCGGTTTATGCCCTGCATGTGTACATTTTGTATGAGCTCTATTACATCGATATGTTTGTCTGTACAGATCCTCGTTTTATGTGTGTGTGTGTGTGTGTGTGTGTGTGTGTGTGTGTGTGTGTGTGTGTGTGTGTGTGTGTGTGTGTGTGTGTGTGTGTGTGTGTGTGTGTGTGTGTGTGTGTGTGTGTGTGAGTGAGTGTGTGTGTGTGTGTGTGTGTGTGTGTGTGTGTGCCTTTAGTTTTTCCCTGACTCAGCTGTTTGAGCGATCCAGAGATCAAAGTGCAGAGAGTTAGATGAACACTGCAGTGAAGTTTCAGCAGCCGATGAATAAACATGAGGAGGGACATTTATGCATTGCACACATACACACATCCTTTTCAAGAACAGCGAACAACAACTTGCCGCCTGCTGAATCTTAACATAGGTACAGAGGGATCAACACAGACACACACATATAGACACGCTTGCACTGTACAGGGTCGGCATACATTCATTTAGTGCACACTTATACACAATTGTTTAATAAAAGAGGTGTGTGTGTGTGTGAGTGTGAGTATATGTGTAATTGTGTAAGTGCAGGGTAATCAAACCCACCCTGGATGAACCAACATACACCAGCCAAAATGAAGGCGCGCACACACACACACACACACACACACACACACACACACACTGAAAGACCCACATGAATGCACATGCGCATATGTTAAGGGAACAAGAGCAAACACACTCTCTGCTCCACCCCATAGGGAGCAGAAGCCTTTGGCAACCAGTGCACTGATGGATAAAGTGTGTGAATAGCAGGTTAAACTCCAGCCAGACTAACCAACAGACATATTATGCTATATGTGGGAAATGAGAGGAAAAAGTTGAAGAAAAATAGACATCTGAGCAAAGCACTGATATAATAGGCTTCTTACTGGCATCACTATGCAGTTCATGTAGATAAAAGCCATAAAAACACAGCAGCAAACACTGCACCTAAACATATTTATATTTTACTTCTCATATCTCATATCATTGCATAGATAAAAATGGAATTTTATACATCATGTACTCACAATGGCACACCTAGCTGAATAACTTATCACACACACACATGCAGTTTGTGAATCACTGAGCAGTGTAATGACAGGTGTGTCCAGGACAGCATCCCGATTGGTTTGACTAATGAAAGAGCATCCCATCTCTTATCACTGAATTATGCAACACACGTATTACAAAACACTCCACTGCATAGATTATTAATACAAACACACACACACTCTGCACACATGTAGACAGGCATGCACACATGCTGACACAAACATTAAAAAATGCTGAAATGACCAAAAAAAACATGCAAACGACAAAAAGTAGAAAGAAAAATAGTAGTTAATGTAGGCTTTTAATATTGACTAATATTGCAGCTTGCTGAAATATTGAATGTTATGCACCTATTCAGCCAGCACAGTAGCTTTGAGTTTTAGCTAAATGGGAATACGAGACACACTAGAGTGTAACTGACAACAAAATGAAGGTCTTGACCTGTAATTTTGTCTCTTTTGTCATTTAAGGCCTAAAGATGTTTGTTTGTGTGTGTGTGTGTGTGTGTGTGTGTGTGTGTGTGTGTGTGTGTGTGTGTGTGTGTGTGTGTGTGTGTGTGTGTGTGTGTGTGTGTGTGTGTGTGTGTGTGTGTGTGTGTGTGTGTGTGTGTGTGTGTGTGTGTGCCTAGCGACCTGTGGTGATTCCCAGCTGGCTTTAGAGATGTTTGTTAAGCAAGAAGTAAATGGTGGCATTCCTAGGCATTCCTGGGCATTACTTGGTGACAGAAGAAGAGTTCAAACAGAGCAGGGAGAGAATACCCGAAATGATTTGGACGTGTATAGGCTACTCACATATTACAGCAGGCCTACCGCTGTGAACATTTACATTGAGGTTATGAGATAAAATCAGATAAACAAACTGCATGTCATGCTGGCTTGATGTAGGCTGTCAAACTAACGACTGGATGTTCCACTAGATGTTGCGCTCACGTTGGCCAGCATTTTAGCTGCCTATCTCATCAACCGAGACTGTGGACTGTATTTTAGTTAACAAGCAGGTATCTGATCTGCAGGGGAGAGCACAGGGCAATAATCTAATGGATAATATCTAATCTACAGGACCTCCTTCAATCATATGATAGATGAAAAGAAAAACAGTTTTAAGCATTAAAGCAGTCAGCAACGTGCATCATGTAAGCGTTTAAACTCTACAATAAAATGCAGCTTCATCTGCACATCTGCAGTGAAGTATTTTTACGAGTGTTTGGGCACAAGTTTATTAGCTTTCAGTAGTTTTAACAGATGGCCAATGTGGGTTGAGTTTAAGAAAGGCCAAATATATGTTGAGACATTAAAGTGATATAGATATAAAAGACTTTGAGCAGAGAAAACATATAACTACTACAACTAGAGCCGGCTGGCTTTGAGTCCAAGGGGTCCATTAACATTTGAGTGATGGGGAGGCTGAAAAGTGAAGGCTTATTCTGTTATGATATTGGCAGGGTCATATTAGACTTCACCGCAGATGAGATTAAAAGAGTGCATGCATGTTTTAGTGATGGGGTGACAACCTTATTCTAAAGAAGGTAACAAGTGAAAAACAATTGTCTTTTACAAGATGTCTTTTATATTCTTTAAAGTTTGTATAGTCCTTTCACTGCTCAGTGAGTCTCAATAACTCCAGACGCCATGAAAAACATTCACAGCTGTTATTCTGAATTCTTGTCATTCCCAAGTCCTGACGTTGACATTTTGGAGACCTAAAAGTGCTTGTCTGATAGCACAATCACGTGAGTAGCGGTTAGGAGCATCAGCTAGATAGAGGACCTGCAACCCAACAGACAAATAAATGACAGGAAATGAACAGCTTCATTATAATATCTCTTGCATCTACCTGCAGATTAATTGACTTCAGAATAAGGGGCGTTGAACATGTCAAGCGGAATTTATTACATTTAAAAAAGATTTGGTAAATTTGAATTTCATATTACACCTATATTACCCATATTATGCTTTCGAAACTTTGACTAGGTTTTGTTATTGTATTACAAATGTTATATCCACCAAACCTAATATCAACAAAGTTATGTTAAAGTTTAGATTTTATTTATTCTCATTCCATTCCACTTTGCTCATTTGATTGCTCTGTTTATCGTATCCTGGTTACAATTCTTTACATATTATTTACTTTAAGATATTTTGGTTCCTTTTCTTCGTCAAAGATTGTCATGTTGCCTATAGACATGGCTCTACTTACGATTATTGCACATTCTCTCAAACCAGCAGCTCATTTCCACTCGCACCATCTAGTAACCACAACAAACAGCAGCACCAACAGTGAGGTCAAGACATATCACTGTATCACCAGAACGAGGGGTTTGCTGATGTCTTGTCCTTCTTTTGGTCTAAGTTGCTCTCAGGATAGGAGCAGCAAGCTAAAAGCCAAAACTGTTACCGGGAGCCAAGAAATGCCCCCCCCCATATTATCCAGCATGGCACTGGTACAAAAGTAGCTAAGGATGCAGCATGGGAATAGCGAGATAGATAGACGTGACAAAAGATAGATGGAAGTGAGCCAAATGGATGCAGTAGAGTTGAAAGAGGTGTGTGTGTGTGTGTGTGTGTGTGTGTGCGTGCGTGCGTGCGTGCGTGCGTGCGTGAGGGAGTTCAGATGGCTCCAACAGCTACGGAAGAGCAGAGAGCGAATATTTTTATGATCTGATGGGTGCTGTGGACTTAGACAGTACAGTAGACAGTACAGCACAGGCATTAATATGCCAAACATGCAATTATAATGCACATGTATGGAAAACTATAATAATGAAGGCTACATTAGCTGTACAACATGGTTTAACAACATTTAAGGACTCATCACTGCAGAAATCTTCCACTCCAAGTTATGTTGTCTGTTATAAGCCAGGTTTCCATAGCAATTTGGTGCAAATTTTAACCAATTTTCGAAAAAAAAACAGCAAAAGAAAATGAGAATGAATGCGTAACTGTTATGCGAGAAACTAGAAGTTGGTTTAACGTGATGGAAATAGGGCATTGATGTTTGTTTTATGTATTAATTTAAGGAACATTACAGTTTCCTTATTGCCCTACACACACGTGATGTTTTCGTTTTTATTTCTTCACTGCTTCACACCATCACCTTCATCATGTTTCCACTTCACTTTGTCACATTTTACTATCATTGATACACCAACTTTTCCACCTCAGCCTCAGTAAAAAACTATTTTTTTATTTTTACCACTTAGTGTCAATTTGAAAATACACATAAAAACAGGTGGACGGAGGACTTCTCATCAGATCACACCGCTAGAATCAAGAAAAATGATTGATTGATTTCAAATTTGGATATGTCATGTGGGCAGCATTTTAATCCAGGACAAATTTTCCTACAGGGACAATAACATATATTGTATCATTAAAATGATTTCACTGCACTGACTTCGACATAAAGAGGATTCAAAAGATATATATTTATTTTGGTGGATATATTTTTGCCCAACATTTACACATCGACATGTAGCTATCACACATCTCTACAGAACCTGAAAGCAAACACACACCAGACCCCCCCCCCCCCCACCCCCCACCCCACCCCACACCCACACACACACACACATAGTGCGTGTCACTATCTTTGTGGGGACCCATCATTGACATAACGCATTCCCTAGCCCCTTACCCTAACCTTAACCATCCCAACTAAATGCCTAACCTTAACCCTCACCCTAACCATAACCTAATTCTAACCCTAATCCTAAAACCAAGTCTTAACCCTCAAACAGCCCTTTAAACATGTGGGGTCCAGCATTTTGGCTCCACAAAGCTGTCCGGACCCCACAAGTATACTGTATTCCCGGTTTTTGGACCCCACGAATGTAGTTAAACAAGAACACACACAGACAATAACTCCACCTGTTTTAGATGACAAACCCAAAGGCATTATAGCCCCAACCAGCTGCGTTGTTAAACCATTCGAATCCCAGAGACAAACCTACCGTTCTGTTGTGATTCATCAGCATTTAACAAAGCAAACGGCGGGGGAAGATGACGTGAGAGAAAGAGACGGAAGGACAGAGAAGGAATGGATGAGAGAGAAGAAAAAGAAAAGTGAAAGGTCACGACACATGTAGCGCTGACATAACGGAATGTCCCGTCCTTTCCTGAGCAGGGCCCTCGCTGTTCAAACAACTTTTAACAGTCAAAGGGAGAATCAAAAGGGAGATGGTAAAATGCTGCTTCCCCCTGTTAAGACCTGTGTTCACAGGCTTGTGA
This sequence comes from Gymnocephalus cernua, assembly GCA_023631565.1. Lineage (NCBI taxonomy): Eukaryota > Metazoa > Chordata > Actinopteri > Perciformes > Percidae > Gymnocephalus > Gymnocephalus cernua. The sequence continues at coordinate 18,125,520 of CM042433.1, forward strand.
ATGAACCCTGTGTACACACACAAATGCTGTTTCCTGGTAAAAACAGGGAGACAAAGGAAATACTGAGGATGGACAGCAGGAAGAAGAGATCACAGGAGGGGGACAAGGGGAAAACGTAACGAGGAACGAGAAGCTGAGGGCCACGTTTTAATGAATCATTTAAAGTCAGACTGTAAAAGAAAAGAAGAAAAGAAGTTTGCATACTGCCTTTTTTTTTCAAAAACACACTCATGAACACGTAACGTCTTGGCACACACCCAGCGTTCACAGGTGAAGGTCATGGCTCAAAGGTTTGGATCAGAAGAGAGGAAGTTGCCATTATGAAGTGTGGAGGGATGCAGATGTTGGAACTTTATGGTTGAGAATTTGATTTATTTACCTTGCAAAACCAATTTTTTTTTACATTTGTTAAATGGAAGTTTGAACAGCCCTTCACGGCTTGAAAAGAAGTCATACACCCTCAAAGCCCATCCGAATCCAATTTCAACCCATTCCAAACATAGCTGCAGTTTTTTCTTTATTCTTTGGACTTTAAAGCATTGGACTCCAACAGTACAGTACATTACTTTCACAATCCAATAACATGATGAGGCCTTTAAGGCCCATTTCCTCTAGCAAGTCACAGAGGAGTGAAGCTCAGTCAAGGATTGCAGCCAGGCCTTGTCCACTGTAGGTTGGAACCCTTAATATAAGCACTAACAGGAGCTTCCACTATTAGACCTTAGACAGGACACATTCACTTCTTATTCAAAATCAACCTCCAACAGACTGATTCCATTTATTTAGATTAAGATAAATATCAATTATGTATACAATCTTTTTCTATTGTCTGTAAAACGGCAGGAAATGTAATCTGTTAAGACTTAAGGCCTTTAGATGAGAAGATCTCATGTTTTTTTACGTTAAGTATGCCAGTTAGCTTAGCTTAGCACAACAACTAGAAACGGGAGAACAGCTAGCCTGTCTCTGTTCAAAGAGAACAGAATATGCCTACCAGCATCTCTTAAGACTTCCTGGAGTTTTGTCATCATCGTGAGGTTGCCAGACAAACAATCAGTCCAGGAAGTTACAAAAAGTTAAGAAATTGTCATATCACATGACCCCCCCGTAAAGAAACATACCCTTCCATTTGTGCTAAGCTAAGCGGCTAGCTTCACATGTAGAATACAAACATTGTATTGGTAATGATCTTCTCATCTAACATCTATAACACTTGGCAAGAAAGTGTATTTTCGAAAACCTCAAACTACTCCTTTAGTTCAAAGGAGATAACAGTTTGATCTAAAACACTGTTATGCAGGGGTGCAACTACCCAGTGTCAGAGGGGTATGCAGCAACAATTTCTTTTTTTTTACCATCGCTTTGGCGCCCCCCATGGTGCTGCGCCCCTATGCGCCGCATATAGCGCATACCCACTTTTTGCGCCACTGCATTTATGGATATTCAATGAGTTACATAGAAGCTAATGGTTTTGGTGATCTTCTAAATCAACATCAGGACAAAGTTTCCACTTGCATGAAAAAAATAAAACGACATCAAATCTAATTTGCACATTCATATTGCTCAGAGACTGAATTCTTTCCATTTGTATGTTCCATGAGCTTCCCTCTAGCACCATCCTCAGGCCAAAAATGTCTTCTAATAGAAAAAAATGTGTTGAATGAATTCAACTCTCTTGGGAATGAAGCCTTCACTCACTGCTGGCTGTTTGTAGGACAATGTAAGCTAACCTGGTCTCTCTTGTTATGTTTTATCCCGCTCTTTACCACCATTCTCTGCTGTGCTGTTCTACTTCTCCGTCTTTCTTTGCAGCCGGCTGGAGAGGGGAAGCACCAGAACAAACCAACTCCAAAAGACTCTTTGTCCCCCAGCGTCAGAAAACACACTTGCACTCTTTCCTCCCTTTGTCTGTCTACCTCCCACATACGGCCAGCATGAGCATGAGTCTTTCCCCTGTCTTCAGCTCTCAACAATGCTTCATCTCTGTGCCCCGGCCCACACATCAGAATACCACGGCGGGACACCGTGAACTTCTCCCTCTATCTGGCTCATTCATTGTCTCCAACACCCGGTCGCCTCTGTATCACTCCTCTTTTCTTTATCTGTAGCTTCCTCATCAACAGTCTCTCTCTCTCTCTCTCTCTAAATCTCCATCATTTCTCCCTCCATCTTTCAAATTGGTGACCTCACCCAACACCCACATTGCAGTGACTTCATCGGGCAGCAGCTGCAGTCAAGGCCGCAAAGTGTTGGTGGAGGGGACAATTAACACCCGCTGCTGTGTCTGGGACACCAGGGTGAGACTGCTGACAGGAAACTTCTGGAAGATATCAACCTGTGTCTCATCTCGGCCATGCACTTTTTCAAAATCTGCATCTGTGAATTTCATTTGTCGATAGTATAAACTGAAGGAATGCCCACTTGTGTTGCCTGGGAAGTGAGAGTGGTGGGACTATTCAAGGCCAGTATAAAGTCTCAACAAGGCCACCAATGTAATGTCTTCACATTTTGTCCTTGACAGGGTTTGTTTGTAAAAACCAAGCTTTGAGATCCAAGCTGGAGCTTCCATGGGAGAGTGGTACAGAATTCAGTTCTGTAATGCTGACCACAATTGAAAAAAAAAAAAAGACCGGCCCAGTGCCAAATCCAAATAGAGGAAATATGAGATAAACAATTGTCTGGTGAGGAGGAGATGTAAATATCTGTTTTCTCAAGAGTTGATCTCCGCGACAAGAAAAGGAAACAGGAAGAGATTGCTTCATCGGATCTTGTCTCTAGCTGTTAAATTGGTACAGTGGATTATTTGTTCGGGCAGTCCCGTGAGGAAGATGGTCAAGAGTTTAAATTAAAGACACCAGATGAGGTTTCAAGTGGTCTGGGTGATTTACAGCTATGCAATTATGGGATTATTTTGTGCCTTTAATTCCAAGCAAAACTTCTCACGTATCAAACAAAAAACACTAACACAAGCAAAAAAATTGTCACCTCAAAAGGTAAAACTTAAAACTTGCAAACACAACATTTATGACGTCAGGTCAGGTAGGCACTGAGCTGTCACTCAAACGGACTCCAAAAACTAATTAGCCAATGGGGACGCAGCCCTGTAAGATCAGCCCACGAGAGAGGTTTGTGCCAGAATTGCAAGCAAAGAGTTTGGAAGCGCAAATGAGAAAGCTGGGAGCAAAACTACAAACGTGATGGAGAAAGCAAAAGACTGATCATTGGGAAAGAATCAGAAGGAACTGTAAACAAAAGGACATAATATCAAACAAAATACCAATAGTTTACAACTACACAAATGTTTTGTTTGCAAGTTTTAAGTTTTACCTTTTTTTTTTTGCATGAGTTAGTGATTTTTGTTTGATACTTGCTTGGAATTAAAGACACAAAAAGAATCATATAAGCAGTGGGTCTGTGTGGTTACAAGGCTTTAAGTCACATGTAACTCTTTGAGCTCTGGGTCTCTGGGTTTTTCCCTTTCCTTTTTTTGGAAAAATCCAAAGCAAGTGATGATGTGGCCACCAAGAGGGTCTCACTCATTCAAATGAGTAGCATTACATTTTGTTAAAGAGATCTAAAACAGCCATACACACATACATATTATGAAGCTGGTATGATAAAAGGTCAAATTATTAATCTAATAAATGTTCAGAGTAAAGGAAATCCGTTACAACAGACGCAGACTGCCATCTGCTGGACGTTGTACAAATTTAATTTACTGATTTAATTTATCATTGTGGGAAAAAAAATTAAATAAATGACAGTGACAGTTCAGGACACTTTTTATAAGTAGCACTGAGTAACCAACCATGACAAAATCTATAAATGAATACAGGTTTGTAAGATTTTGTTTTATTACGTGCTTTGATTTGAAAATGTTTTACAAAATTGGGTACATTGTAACATACAGAAAGTATTTTTGTTGTTAAAAAGGCAGAGGTGTGTTTAAGACAAGGATGTTCAGCAGCAGCAGATCTCCTTCAGTCTCAGCGTGTGTGTGTGTGTGTGTGTGTGTGTGTGTGTGTGTGTGTTCGTGTTCAGAGATGCTGGTGCAGCCACAGCACTGTGTTGAGGAAGCAGTCGGCCTGTGTGTCCACTCTGGACAGAGAATGTCCGTCTTCTGGAAACCACAACAGTCTGCATGGACAAACAGACGATAATCACAATTATTAGTCTTGATGAGGATGAGGACAAAATAACAGGAATGCCTGAGCTGAATTAAAACCTCTGTTGTGTTGGAACAGATTGTCCAGGTGTGTTTATTGGGTGTATTTAATGTATGTATGTTGTACCTGACAGGTGAAGCTCTGCTCTTCAGTGCTTTGTAGAGCTCGAGACCCTGGTGAGGAGACACTCGCCTGTCTCTGGCCCCCAACATTAGTAAGACTGGAGCCTTGATCTACAAACAAACACACAGATAAAAACACTGTACATTTACACACGCACAGTCTCTTTATGAAACAGACTCCTGTGTCTAAATAAGTAGTCTCGCTTTGCCAGACCCTCCTCCAAAGCACGCTGAAGGAGGGATCTGGCTACTCCACACAGCATTCTGGGATGGGAGGAAAACGTGCTCTGGTTTAATGGCATTTCTTTAAACCAATCAGAATCGTCACGGGCGGTGCTAAACTCCGCACAGAGACGCTGCAAAATAGTCGCGCAAGAGAAAACTTAGATTGGACAGATAGTCTAGCTAGCTGTCTCAATTTACCATGCAGAGATCTGAGGAGCAGTCAACAACAGTCCGCATAAATCCACCGGAGTTTAAAATCCCAACACTCCCAACACAAAGAAAGCGGAAGGATACGGAAAATACATGCATATGGCGGAATTTCCTGCAGCACCGGAGCTAAGCAATGACTGAATTTGTAGGTACATTTACAGTATAGTTTCTAATTTCTCTCCTAAATAAATCCTAATTTAGCTCAACAGTTGGGTCAAAAATCCGCTTATACAAAAAAAATACAGAAATCTAATAGACAGACAATATGACCTTTTGGCCTATACTCTATAAAACAAGTGTGTGAGTGTCTGACCTGAGCAGCATGTGTGATGGGTGACTTCTGTAACATGGCAGCCAGGGCTTCAGCAGTGGGTATCTGGTCATATGAGTACTGAAGCCCCACACTGGTGTAACGCCTGGAGACGCAGAGAGAGGATAAGTACATTCAAACGTTTGGCTGCGTTGCAGCGGAGCTAAAGCTCATGTGTGTACAGTACGAGTTGTTGTGTATGTGCATGTGTCTCACCAGTCTACTATGTCACTGGTGCCCAATAAAGTAGCAGCATTAATGACAGGGTTCCTGGCCGCACACGCTCTGTAGAACTCTGGGTACTGACCAACCAGATGACAAGACAGGAAACCCCCATGAGAACCACCAATCACAGCCAGTCGTTTGGGGTCAAGGGTGATGTCCATCTGCAGCGCAGTGAGCACCGCCGTCTGGATAAAGACACAGTTATTTATATTTTCAGTTCCAGGGTGATACTGAGTTGTTAATGGACAAATACATGAGTGACCAAAAAAGTGTGCCAGCCTTCTTCATGTCACTGATTTCTAAGTTTTTTTTTTGCCATCCTTACTCTATCCGGTACTCTCAGCCAGTACCTGCACATCTTTAACATCCTGGCTTCCGATCTGACCGATCAGGGACAAAATGCTGTCCTGGCCGAACCCTGTGGATCCCCGGTAGTTCACTAGATAGAGAGACACAAAGGGGGACAGAGAGGGAGGACAGCAAAAGCAAAAGATAAATAGTAAAGCCTTTGATAATGTGAATTTAGGAGGATTACTATTTTAGTTTTTTACTGGTTTTCACCTAAAATCAAACAAGATCTTAGTTCAAACAGTTTTTCATACAGATTTAATATACCCTCACACAAAAAAGACACAGGCCACTTTTAAAGTAAACTACATCCTCTTGTGACATTGTGACAAAATGCAAATGAGGCCCCATCTCCTTTTCAATAGTTCAACATTTTGGAAATATGCTCATTCCGCTTTCTTGCAGGGAGTTAGACAAGAAGTATGAAGAAACAGCCAGAAGACAGTTTAAGTGTGCCAGTGTTTGTGCATGTGTGTGTGTGTGTGCATGTGTGTGTGTGCGAGAGTGAGTGAGTGAGTGAGTGAGTGAGTGAGTGAGTGAGTGAGTGAGTGAGAGAGAGGCGTCTCACCCATGAGCACAGCGAAGCCGAGTTTTAGCCAGTCCAGCTGTGGTGCAATTCCATTCTGCTGCAAACTGGGAGTGGGGGCCCCCTGGGGGAGCAAAAATAAAAGCATCATGTAAATCAAGCAATATGCTTCATCCTGGAAACAGAAATACAGCAACTGCACAGATAAGTAAACACAGACCATGGATGAAGACGACCAGAGGTGTCTTGGCTTCATAGAGGGGCGGGGACGGTTTAACCAGGACAGCCCCGAAGTCTAAACCGGCTGATATGAGAGAGAGAGAGAGAGAGAGAGAGAGAGAGAGAGAGAGAGAGAGAGAGAGAGAGAGAGAGAGAGAGAGAGTGAGAGAGTGAGAGAGTGAGAGAGTGAGAGAGTGAGTGAGTGAGAGAGAGAGAGAGAGAGAGATTGTCGTCACAGCAACTTTCATATCGGAATAGTGATAGACATTTTGACCCACTGGTGTGTATGTGTGTTGCTCACAGTAGTGTGTGTTGTCCTCCTCTGGTGGAGGTGTAATATCTACAACTGTCCAGTGGAAGTCAAAGGTCATGACAGGCTGCTGCAGGGTTCGCCAGGTCACAGCCTCACCTGCTGAGGGGAGGAAGCCCACCCTCTGCGCGCGCGCGCGCACACACACACACACACACACACACACAACACACACACACACACACACACACACACACACACACACACACACACACACACACACACACACACACACACACACACACACACACACACACACACACACACACACACACACACACACACGGTCCATAACACAAAGAAATGTAAATGAGTATTTTTATCTGACTAATCTTGTTTAACAATGCAGTAACCTATATTTGAGCATAATGCAGTGTGTGTGTGCGTTCAGTCTGACCAGAGTGGGGGGGGTGTTAGGGCTTGAGCAGCAGACGACCATCAGGTCCTTCTGGACTGTCAGCAGCTTCCAGCTGCCATAAACTGAAAGATCAGAGAGACCTGCAGCGGAGAGGAGGTCACAACAAAGACAGAAAGAAGTGATGAAGGAAAGCCAGAGCATGGTAGAGACACGATAGACGGAGAACAACGTCGAGATGAAGGTCTGGTAAGTTTTTTAAGGGATTTTCAAAAGTATGTACCCATAAGACATTGTCTGGGTGTAGATGATAATACACCCATACAATGATAATATGTCCAGAGCCAGTGTTGTGCGTGAACGAGTTCAAAAGAACGCGTTCATTGAACACGCTCATTTTTTCGTGAACGTTGAACTGAACGCAACACATTTTTTAATAAAGAACTTGAACGTGAATTAGTTCACATTATGTGTCATGAACGGCAGACATCACTGTAAATGAACGTTGGAATTTGTTTTCCATTGAAAACTGAGTGACATCTGTTTTCTCTTTTGAAACGCAACGAGAGAAAGTTCCTCCCTCCTGTATTCTCGCTGGTGCCGCTTAAATCATGTATCACCAGACAGAAATGGTTTTGACATTGTGTGCGCAATGCATTGCGGGCAACGTAGCGTCCGGCTGAGAATAGTTGAATAGCGGGGTAGGCATAGCAACGCCGCGTAGCAGGCAACGACGAGAGCGCGGAGGGGCTAGAGGAGAGAGAGAGAGAGAGAGACAGACCAAAGACGAGAGTGAGAGAAAAGCGCTGCAATTTAAAAAAAAATGTACTGCTGCAAGTTTCATCACCTGGTAAGAAACCCACAATTGTAGTGTCATGAGCAAATGTCTACAATGAGCAGCTTCAAAGAACGTATAGTGATTTCTAGCTCGTAGTGTGAAAAAAAAAGTATTTATTTGAATATCTCACGAAAAAAGTAAAATGAACTGAACTTTGAACTAGTTCAGAATTAAAATTGTGAACTTTGAACGTGAACTGTTCACTTTAAGCATGTATGAACTGAACTTGAACTAGTTCAGAAAAGCTGTGAACTGCACAACACTGTCCAGAGCTTATATATCCAAATCACAGATGTAGATAACATGCAGAAGACGCACTTCAAATAAAATGTTTTACAATTTGACTTTGAATAGTTAAATTATCTTAATTGTTAGTGTACTTTGCCAGCCACATTCAGCTCTTGTGAAAACATCTTCACCTGAGCACTTCTTAAAATATAAATCCAAACAAAAACAATCATTACTATTGATGAAATGTAGTAATCTATAAATTGTATTTGTCTTTAATGTGGTGTCATCGTTGGTGCTCAGTGCATGCTCCTGTGGTGTTTCTGCAACTTTTGACTTTTATTTTGAAATTCCTCGATTGGATGTTGGTGGCAACATTCAGTCTGTTGGTCTTGATGTACCTTCCTGTTCTCTCTGGTGCTCCTGTGATGAAGATGAGAAGGTGGAGGAGGAGGAGAGGAAGAGGAGAAGAAGGAGGAGGAGGAGAACGAAGAGAAAGAGGAGGAGGAGGAGGAAGAGGAGAAGAAGGAGAGAGGAGGAGAAGGAAGAGAAAGAGGAGGAGGAGGAGGAGGAGAGGGAGGACATGATGACAGAAGAGAGAGAGGAACAGCGTGAGGAGAGGAGGAAAAGGAGGAAGGAGAAGGAAAAGAAGGAAAAGCAGGAGACGGGGGGAGGATGGGAGGAGGCCAACAGGGGAAGGGAGGCGCGCGAAAAGAGAGGAGAGAGGGGAGGATGAGTGAAAGGAGAAGGAGGAGGAGGGAAAATAAGAGATGGAGATGAGGACAAAGAGAGAGAGGAGGAGGAGGTGGAGGAAAGGATGGACTCTTACTATCAGAGAGGGAGGTAACTTTGTTTGATCTTCGGTCGACCATAAAGAGATCCTGAGAGAGAGAGAGAGAGAGAGAGAGAGAGAGAGAGAGAGAGAGAGAGAGAGAGAGAGAGAGAGAGAGAGAGAGAGAGAGAGAGGAAGAGAGAGAGAGAGAAAGAAAGAAAGAAAGAAAGAAAGAAAGAAAGAGAGAGAAAGAAAGAAATAAAGAAAGAAAGAAAGAGAGAGAGAATGAGTCATAAAAAGTGTTACAATGACATGATGAACACAAAATAATGAATGCAGAAAAACTACTGTAGGCACTTTTATTTAAAGGAATATTCAAAATTTTGGGAAATACGCTTATCTGCTTTCTGGCCGAGAGTTAGACAGAGAAAATCGGTATGTAGCAAGACCCAGGAGTTAATTACATTGGAGTCTAGAAAGAGTTTAGATAGATTAGAGGCTAGTGATAAGAGTCAAACTATTCCTTAAATGTGTGGTTGTTACCTTCCAGTTTCTGCGAGCGCTGCTGAACACCACACTCTGACCGTCTGCAGAACCAGCAAGGGCGGCAGAGCTTCATACACACTGCAAACTCCCCTGAAACAAAGAAACATGGAGAGAATAAACGTGTTACCTTTCATGTTTATAACCGTTTTTATAATGCTGGTCTTCCACCGAGCACTCTCACTCTTCTATAAGCTCTTTTATCCTTCTTTGTAAACAACAACTTCTTAAATTAAGTTTATTCAAGAAGTATCAGCTACATAAAACAAGTCACATAGACGATAATAAATCAAACAGGGTAATTTTTATAATGTATGTATGTATGTAATTTTATACGTAAAGCCAAGAATAATGAGCAAGTTGCTCTGGATAAAGATAATAATGCAAATGTATAATATTGTACAGATGTTTATTCTATTGTGCCAAGCTGAGGTATATTCAAGTTATTAATGCAGATGACTTGAAAAAAGCTTAAGCCATGCTAGCGGCTCTACGAGGCTGTACGTGGGCAAAGCGGTTCTCTTTGAGCTAAATGCTGATGTCAGCATGCTATCGTGCTAGACAATGAAAATGTTAACATGCTAATGTTTAGAAAGGATTTACCATATTCACCATTCTAATTTAGCATGGTAGCACCCTAACATTTGCTATTTAGCACTTAAAGGAACACGCCGACTTATTGGGACATTAGCTTATTCACCGTAACCCTGAGAGTTAGACAAATCGATACATATATACCCTTCTCAGTAGAGCTGCAAGCATATCACTCCGCCCAAGTAGCACAGCTTCGCCTTTCTGAGAATATAATTCCCAGTTTATATACAGTTAGAAGATGGCTGCGTCTCAAGTGACGTTGTTATTTGTACACGCTGTGACTATACAAATCACAAAATGTAAATAGGAACATGTTGGCGTTATTTTGTCACTTATTCGGAGCAGTAGGCTAGTTGGAACCAGTTACCTTCAGGATATGTGCTAGGCTAAGCTAACGGTGGAGCCGTCAGACAGAGTTACGACACGCACGGAGATGAGAAGGGTATGTATCGACTTGTCTAACTCTCGGGGTTACGGTGAATAAGCTAATGTCCCAATAAGTCGGCGTGTTCCTTTAACATAAAGTACAGCCGAGGCTGATGGTAATGTCATTAGTTTTGTTGGTAGTCGATAACAAACTAAACTATTGAGCAAAATAAAATTTTGACCTGATGATGGCACTATAAGTCAGAAAATCACCAAAGTTACTACAGGTTATCCTGAGGGCGTAGGTGTATGTGTTAAAAAAAAAAACTGACATTGCCATCCCTAGAGCACAACACTAGTATGACAGTATGTAACCTACCAGTCTGTGGTCTGTTAACAACATCCAACAGTGTGGACGTCTTCCCGCTCTTCAGGTCTACCTGTGGAGGATTAATAGTCACTGTTTACAGAAGAAACACACACACACTACCTGCTGCAGACTGAGGCACTGGTACACACACACACACACACACACACACACACACACACACACACACACACACACACACACACACACACACACACACACACACACACACACACACACACACACACACACACACACACACACACACACACACACACACACACACACACACACACACTACCTGCTGCAGACTGAGGCACTGGTTGTGAGGACCAAACACTCGACCCTGCAGGTAGATCAGCATGGACCCGTCTGGACTCAGCCTGGGACAGGACACCGACAGGTTGTCCCCAGACAGACACTCTGGTTGGGAGGGAGGAGGACGTACAGGGATCAGATGGGCAGTGCGGAGACAATGTGTCAGTGTGATTCATTAAGAAAGAAACAAATGTGCTCACCACAGTTTCCATCCAGGTCGAGTTTAAATAATGCTGACCTGAAACAGAATTTTAAGAGAAAGGGAAACAAAATGAAACTGCAAACTGAATCTTCCGCTGTTTAGTTTGAGCCCTGCTATACGAATAAACTATATTTTTTACATGACTCAATAAACTAAATGTTTAACATTGATTCTGCCCCTTCGCTGCTGTTTTCTATTTCCCTTTTCTGTTTCGATTCAGCAGACCTTATGAACAAGAAAATGACCTCCCCTGCCACCAATATACTGTAGTAGTAATAATAATTTACTGATATTATGTAATGTGATCATTTTTAGTGGGTTTATATACAATATGTGTTAAAAAAAAAAGAGATTTTTTTTTCTTATGTGCCACTATAATGTATGTCATTTTTTCCTGATAGTTTTTTTTTTTACTTACTTAAATCAAAACTTGTGATTTTCGGATATATAAATAAATTTCACTTGACATTATTCATTTGTTTATTTTGGTGCTAATGTTTTCATGCTGACTCAGAAAACAAAGCAGCTATCTGACCTGCGGTTGGAGCAGAACCTCAGTCCGAGTCTGAAGGGTTCGTGGTACCAACCAACAAAAACCACTGACCGACTGCCGGGAGCCCACAGACCCTGGAGGACAACACACACACGCACACGCACACGCACACACACACACACACACACACACACACACACACACACACACACACACACACACACACACACACACACAGTATTATTAAAGATGTCAATCAATCTGCAGTGTCAGGTGAAGTCGCTCTGTCCTCACCTGTCCAGGTGAGACGTCGGGCGGGACGCCCTGCAGCACAGTGACAGAGCCGCTCTGCAGATTCACAACACAAATCACCGGGACGCTCTTATTGGTCAAAGCCTCGCCCCAGTCTTCACAGTACACACTCCTGTCCTGTTTGGGCACAATAACACACACAAGCAACATAAGTGACACATAGTAGTAACACTTTTCTGTGTAGTTAATGACATGAATGTCATTTTCAGTGTTATTTGCCTTACGGATCTATTGTAGAAAATCTTTTATCCTTCTGTTGGATTTGCAATCTGCTTGATATTCTTACCTTCCTGCATGCAGACTCCCCATCATGTGGTTCTACTGATGTGTTCTTGCTCTTCTCAGCTACATACAGCAGTTTGTTCTCACACTCCGACCATGACAGACAGCCAAACTGTGCTGCGTGCGTACACACACACACACACACACACAAATAAGTCTTTACATAAATACATGAACACGCAGCAATGTAAGGGTGCAACCGCCCACTCACTTTACAAAAGTGGAAAACACTACATAAGTTGATGTGACTGGGACAGTGATGCTTAGCTTGTTCTTTCTTGTTGGCGAAAACAGGAAAAAACATGTGCAAAGCACAAAACATCTGTCTCACCGTCATCGTACACTCGGCCGTGTTTGTTGAGAGCAGTCAGGTTGAGGCATTTCCTGAGGCCGCGGCGGTCCCATATCTGAACAGCAACAAAGCAAAAACAACACCAGTCTGTCAAGATGCTCAAACATTGTTCTTACAGAGGACACTGCAATCTATTTTTCTCACCTCGAGGAGCTGGTGGCCACTTGTTTCTCTGACAACGGCCCTCAGGGCTCGAATGGGAGAGAGTCCACTCAGTAACCTGAGGAGCAGAAGGGAAATAAAAACTCTTGATTAAAGCCAAACTCAACACCAGGCTGAAAACCAATGCTTCACTGTATTCTCTGACTAAAAGTTGAACAGTCTGTCGCATCTCTGACCACACTCGGTATCACTGATGCAAACTGTAGCCACACCCACAGTGATGTCACACTTCTACATCCTGCAGCACGGTGAGAAGTTAAAGCAAATCAAATGCATGGTTTTCAGCTGCTTTTAAATTGCTCTTTAACCCCAAAATGGACTTTTTTTTTTGCCAATTATATGATTATTGACATTTTAAAAATTGTGATTTGTTATTAAATTACAATTGGTCTGGAAGAATAAATGGTGAGACTTTATTAATGATGTTATAAAATTCAACAAATGAAAACACGGTGTACAGAAGTTTATGTGCAGCCATTTTGTCAACAATGACAAGCACAGGGCCAAATGTTCACATCTTATGCTGCTTAGATGTCATATTCAGGCCGCAGCATTAATTTGCATTCAAAGTTGTAATAGAACTCAGTGAAATCTCAGAGGATTTTAGGGTGCGTGCATGTACTCACTCTCCAGACACAGGTACACAGGGTCCTGGTGGGAGGACAGTCCTGATGCTCTGGTGGTCGTTGCTGTCTGTGATCAGAGTCCACTGCTGCGAGTAGCGAAGTCTGGAGCCTCGGACCAGGTCGCTCTGACTCCATTCTGGATGTGCACACGGTGAGAAGTTTTCCAATTTGGGTTGAATAAAGAGACCCTCAATTATTTCAGTTATCCACACCTGTATCATACAGTACAAACGTGTAGACACGCAAGCCCAAGAGGCAAAATCTTCAACCTCATGTCTTTGTATGTTATGGTCTTGGCCAGTAAATGATAACTTCCTGGTTTAAAGGATCATAATTAGTTGATCACAGATACACAGAAAAGATTTTTACAAATGTGTCTTCCTGTAACATTTACTTATCAAATTGTACTATTATATTAAAGCAACACCAGTGTTTCCCCTACGTTGATTGGCAAGTGGCGCACCGCCACAGTTAAATTTCTGCCGCCACGCCACGGTATCAATGTTGATTGTCGGAGAATAGCGCGGACACGCGCTTGACAGGTAGAGCACAAACCCAGCCCCCCCTCTCTATTCACATGCCGGGATTCTTGCCTGCGCGCCACACACACACGCAGCCGCGTTAACGTTAACGCACACACACACACATCTAAAAGTGCAGCACCTGACTGGGAACGATACCGAGGATTACCAACGGCCGCTGGGGGGGCAGATGAACGCTAGTCTCGTTACTGTAAGTAGGTTACGATAAAACCTTCGTGAGTAAAAAGTCAATACTTATCAATGCACTCACCTGTATAGACCGGCATAAACATGTAGGAAGAGATATTTTAATCTGCTCTGTCTGCTCTCGTCCACCGCGCTGTTTTACCAAACTCAGCTCTACTCTGCTCATTTTTACCAACAAGCTAAAACAAATAAAGCTGTCGGTTGTAGTCGTAGTTTTAGGGAATCTAGAAATTTGGACAAATTCTTCTAAACTGAACTGCTGGCTGAGCGAACCGTCCTCTCTCCTGGAGCGGTATATCTGTGGATGTATTATAAGACCAAAACAGATACATGTGGCTACTTAATATGCACGTGAATGACGCGATCGTTACAGTCGCGTTCTTCATTCTTGATGATGATGCTGGTTTTATTATTTTGCAACAGCATCATTTCATTGCAGATGAGGCATACAGTATGAATGGTAGCCTGCTTATCAGTCCATTCATCATTAAAGCGGCTTTTCTACGTCAATTTTCCCTTCAGCCTCTCTGACTGTGACATGTTTACCTGACAACAGCCTTTCTTTCTGCAAACATTTTCCTGCATACTAGCTAAAACCATGTTTCCAATCACAGACTAACAATCACTCAGTGAACTGCCTCCTAGTCTGAGATCTTTTTCTAGTTAAAGACTCAGTTATCATTATGGAGTTTCCATGTTTTTGAGGAGTTTGCTCACACTAATGTACTGTATGTAAAAAAAATAGCAGTAATTCAGGAAGAAAGTGAACATTTTGAACGAGAATAGGCATAATAGGTATACTTTAATTTTATTTTCTTTATTTGAATGTCCGGCCTTGGGCGGGGGGGGGGGGGGGGGGGTTGGCATACCTGCCACCACAGCTAAAAAAAATCCTAGGGGAAACACTGAACACTATGGAACTTTTTCCGCTTTGGCCCCCCTACAGGTTGTCTCATTGGATCTACAGCTGCAGCTAAAAGTTACATAGTGTTGCTTTAAAAGGTGCTCTAAGCGATGTTGGGTGACGCCACTTCCTGTTGACGTTCAAAGTATTTTCAAACAAAACGAGGTTAGCTCGCCCCTCCCTCCTCCTCGTCACGTAACCCTCTCCCTCCCTTCCGTGCACTAACCCCCCAACCCAAATCCTTCTTGTCGGTTATTGGCTGGAACTTTGGTTTTTGTTGGCGTTTGTGGAGCCTGGGCTGTCTACAGAAACCGTTTTTTTTTTTGTTTATCGGTGTTTTAAGCCCCCAACGTCTCCTTCCAGGCAGCACTAGGATTAGGCAATGGTTATGGTTAGGGTTAAGGGGCAGGACCAAATACGCTAATTGCTTCCGCCTGCTCCTTCTCAAACTAATCCTTTTTTAGTTTTTGTTGAATTCTAATTGTTGTTTTATTTTGTGGTTTTAAATTGTTTGCTTTTTATTTGTTTTGTTTTCTTTTGCAACATTGGTGATTGTTCGAGATAAAAAAAAATAAAAAAATGGTTGAAGTCAACGGTCGGAGCGCTGCCTTGAAGTCAATTAGGCAATGGTTATGGTAATAGTTAGGGTTAAGGTTAGCAGTCGCAGTGCTGAAAATGCTAAAAATGTTGTAGCCTAAAAAAACGCGTGACATCACTTAGAGCACCTTTAACTGTCACTCTCATCTATGATTATGTTTACTGTTCAACCTTAAAAATATCTCACGTTAGACATATGTTTATGTCAACTATTTAATAATGAGGATGCATGCAAAAACCTTTCATAGCCATTTTGCTTGAATCAGTGGTTATGAAGAGGACATGAGCGTCCTTCCCTGAACACACAATTCAATGACAAGTGACAACAGTCAGGTTGAATGGTATTTCTCCAGAGAAACAGATGGGTTTACTCAGTAAACCTTTTTAATCCCACCCTCAGGAGATTACTGGATTGACCTAAAGAATAGTGAAATCGTTCACTGTGTTGTTTGCTCCATTCAACATATTTTTGTATTGTATAATTTGATGAACTTTGCAGACTCCAGCAAAGCATTACACTTTATACATATACCTCATGTGTCATTATGTATGTGTGTGTGTGTGAGAGAGAGAGAGAGAGAGAGAGAGAGAGAGAGAGAGAGAGAGAGAGAGTGTGTGAGCGTGTGTGTAGTAGTAATGTTATACTGTCTGCATTTTAAAACTGTATGTAAATGTGAATGTTTCCCTGTTGTACTGTGTCAATATGTCGTGCTAATAAAGCCTCTTTGAATTTGAAAGAGAGAGCAGCTCACCAGCAGTCACGGTGTAGGTCCGGAGCTCTGGAAGCTCCTCTTCACTCACATGAGCACAAACAGGCGCAGGGAGACCGCTGAGCTCTCCGTACACCCCGGTGACTTGTCTGGGGTCCATCTGTGTCCGCTGCCGCGCACACACACGCGCGCGCATACACACACACACACACACACACACACACACAGCTCACGTTAAATCCCCAACCTGTCACACTTGCACGGTCAACACGAGAAGCTCAGACAAGTGCAAAACTCATGCATCAAACAATTAAACCGTTAGCAGCTGTTCGGAAGGTTAAAGTAGTCACCAGGCTCGGTTTTAGTGCAGTTCCGTTCATGAATGTATTTACTGTGTAGCCTCCCCCGGACCTGACACAACATTTCACAGCATGTTTTACTTACTTTTACCTTACCAGCGCCTCCATGTTGCATTCATGGATGGACGATACTACTTTGGTTTGTTCGGAGGGGTGTAGTAGAAAAAACGTGACCGCACGGGGGAGGCAGAGGGTAAGAAAGGTAGTCATTCTTTATTAGTAATACTACCATGTAATGTCATTATAGTGTACTTCAACATTTAATTACCAGCAATTCAACAATTTAATGTACATTGTTCGTGCTCATTTACACAATTCTGTTTTCTCTTCTGTGGGTTCAGGCTTAACTTTCTCTCCAGATGTATGAGTGAGTCTTGGTTATACACATTTGTAACTTAATATTCACAAACAATGGCAGAGCACAACAATATACGCAAGCTGTGGCAGGAAAAAATGGTAGCCAGCTCTAGCTGGTGTATTCAATATGTGTAAGGGATACATTTACAACAATGAGGTGTTCCAATTTTTATCTTTCCATGTCTGGCTGAGAAACTGTAAACAACATGACCTTATTGTATCCATTCACCTGGGTTTAAACATGTAATATTATCATGCATCACCATACTTAAATCTTTCTTTCAGCGGCTTTTGGTTACAAAATCTATGTCCAAAGTTTCAGAGAATTATTAAAAGGAAAAGCGGACACGTCATGTCTTTGCCTCAGGCTAACATTGACCTTTTCTTCACATTACCATAGTGGTAAAATCTCATTACTTTCTATCTTAACTAACGATCCAACTAAGTTCACAATGTCTAATAACATTTATTTTCCCAACCGACCCAAAAATGTAGTCTTTCCAGGAGCAAAACAACTACATCACCTTTGAGACCAAATTTTTTTAATTACAAAAGACACAAAGAACATGCTTAAATAGTCTTTATTTCATTTAATCCATCTTCTGTCCGTGTGCCATAACACCAGAACCACTGATGAGACAGTGTAGCGATGCTGTAATAAGAGAGGCCAGTTGCTGCACTTCATGCAGGGGGGGGAGGCAAACCTGGTTCAACAATAGAAACTTGATTGAAATTTTCACCAAGGTACTGAAATTCCTAGGCAACTGTGAAGTGTGTGATTTAATATAATCAGTAACACCTGGCCATTTCAAACACCACCAGCAAAACGTCTGATCAGCGGCTCTGGTTAGTGGCCTGTATGTATTCACTGCTCATCAGAGGGAAAATCCTTTAAATGCATCTCATGATTCAAGTACACAGCTTACCATAAATCCCTATGTACAGTCTATCTGCAGTACATGCACATGGATAGATTGTAACCCACATTTAAAAATATACATGAAAAAAAAATAGAAATTCTTCTTCTTCTTATCAGTATCCCATCATTGTGTCTGTAAACAGTTCTTAGCATTTTTTAAGTTTCCTAAAAATCACACAGTACTGTTCTTTTAATAAATTAGAAGATAAAATACAATTATCCACCGGAAATGGTTAAAACACATTTTTCCTTTCAAAAAAAAAAATAGTAATACAAAAGATGACAATATTACCTTTAATTTGATTTTTAAAATGAGGCATCTTCTTGTTTATGTGTTTTATTTCATGATGTTAAATAAAATTCAATTAAAACACTCTGAAAAAAAACACCACACACACACACATTTTCTTTTAGGTTGCATTGTTTGTAAAGTCAGTTTCTGGTTTGGCAGTTCAAGTAGCCACTCTGGGTGGAAAAACAGACGACGACTGAGGGAATACTGAGGAATATTTAGCTCAGAGTGGAGAAGAGTTTTTCTGGAATATTGATGTGGCTCTTTTTGGCTTTGTGTTACAGAAGTTGATCTAACATTAAACTTCAGAGACTAACCGGGACTGATTATGTCCAGGAAAAGCAGCATTATGTGGAAACTGAAGTCAATAATTAGGATTAAAAAAAAAAATAGACTTGACCTGATCTGTCAAGCCACCAGGCAGCAATTCAAGGTGAGTATCAGAAACAATACCCATCAGCACCAAAGAGGGTTTCAGTGACCGTAACATGGACGGCTTCCACAGATCTCAAATATACCGTAAAGCTTCAAAATGTTTTGAGTCTTACAATGACATATAATATACTTTCTCTGCATTTCCATTGATAAAATTAATAAAAAAGATCATTTTGATATCTGAAGATCGCATTTCTTTTACTCTCCTGTGTAATGGACTTTGGTTAAGCATTGTTTTACAGTTCATATCCACTATGAAGCCTCGGAACAGGCATTTGTAATACTGTGAGCAATTCTTGTTGCAGTTCACTGTGAAAAACAAATGCCTGCGAGGAGGAACGGTAAATTGCCTTTTCCTGTGAGGGCCAAATTGTATATTTGTTGGGCATCTTGAATCTGGAGTATTAGTTTATCAGGTGTAGTGCACAAAGGGAAGAAAAAAAAAGCCCTGTTTAGAGTTTGTTGAGTCTTTGTGCGTCTGACAGCTGAAATGTTGAAGGCATCGTTTTGTATCCATCTCAATACAGCCCGAGGAGTTCCTTGTATACTCTCATCTATTCACTCCATCCCGTCAATTTCTCACATGACATCAGCCCGTTTGTCCCGGACTTTGTTCCTCTGTTTAGTCCTGGCCTTAAAGGCAGCTGAGTTGAAAAGATGCTGTTGAAAAAAAGTTAAACAGATTAATGCAACAATATTCCTTCTCCACAAACTCTAATTAATCAACTGTAATTACACCGAACGCCTTTTTTTTTTTAAATTTTGTGGCACATTAAGCTAAACAAGGACGCAGCTTAAATGCAAGACGGGGAGAAAAATACAATCACACACACACACTCCAAGATCAGATTGTTCCAGTGTGCAGGTTAAGATTCAAGCACAGAAGTGATGCTGTTACCTTCTCAAATCGAGAGATCTTGTTGCCTTTGACAGTAGCGTCCAGGATGAGTGGAGGGCCGAGGCCAAAGATGTCTCTCAGTAGTGGGTTGAACTGCACACACACACACACACACACACACACACACACACACACACACACACACACACACACACACACACAATTAATAACATGGGTTGTGGCCATAAATGTTATAAAGTAGTGGTTTTGCCGTTTTGTGTTCCAACATTAAAACATAATTGTGGGGAAAACCAATGAGTGGATCAAGCTAGATGTGAAATATGTACATATGACAGCTTTGGAAATCAACTATTCGCCTTCAACATCCAATAAAATATGGAGAATTAAATTGAAATTCAGTTAGCTAAAGTGTAAACTCTACTGCCGACCAAGAACCTTAATTAGCATTTCCTTTCTAATGTGCCTTTTTATTGGTTACATTTTGCAGTACGTAAGTGCCCTTTTGCTAAAATGCTGGATGTCTTATTAATTGTCAAATCGAAAGTACAAGCATATTTATAGTGATCAAGATTAACGTAAAAATTGGCCGGAATTCTCCTTTAAGACACCAACATTGGCAATACTCTATGGAAGCAAAAAATATGTGGCACAACAATCACATGACACTGCTGACCAAGTGACAAAATGAGGGGGCCGTGAACGAGGCTGTACAAACAACTGCTTTTCACCTTCTCACGCAGACGGCGGCAATCAAAACCATTTGCCGCACTACTGGGTCACAAACTTTTTCCAAATTTCTTTGGACTACACTGGCTTCAGTGTGTTTCCTGACCTGTAGATGGTGTCTGACTCCGGACTCCAGGATCTCTTTGAAAGCATCGTAGATTCTTCTCCTCATCCAGCCGTCGATATAGATGCTCTCCACTCCAAACCGGATCTTCTCCTCGGTGAAGTCCTCGTTCTGCAGAAGAAAAAAAAGGGAAATAAAAGTCAAAGCCAGGGCAGATGTGCAAAACTCGAAAATGCAAAAGACCAATAGTTCAGAGACTGATTCACTAACAATAGAAGTACAATCATTAATTACAAATATCATCGTTGCAATAAAACATACCTCTATGTAATGTAGCACCTCTCTGAAAATGGAGCGCTGTTTCCGCCGGTCGCTCTTGGCTCGGTGCTTGTTGCCATCTGTGGCTAAACTCTTTAGACATTGAGACAGACCTTCATTGTCCTCCACCTCAAATTCCTACACACACACACACAAGTGACATTATTGTAGCACAGAAATATGACAATAAAACCAGAAAAAAACTTAAACCGTAGATATGAGTATAATGGTAAAATCAGTATACACAGCATTTGTTTATGTGCCTGCTCCCGTAGGTAGGTAGGTAGGTGTAGGTGTGTGTGTGTGTGTGTGTGTGTGTGTGAGTGAGTGAGTGAGTGAGTGAGTGAGTGAGTGAGTGAGTGAGTGAGTGAGTGAGTGAGTGAGTGAGTGAGTGAGTGAGTGAGTGAGTGAGCGTGTGCGTGTGCGTGTACCTCGTCTATATCTCGTCCCAGCTCCACCAGCAGGGCGATGGTCTCTCCCACTGCGATCCTGTAGTTGACGTCGCTGCTCTGCAGACACGCCTGCAGTTTGGGGAGGTGACTACAGGGAGGGGCGACAGAGGGAGAGACTCACTGTTGGCTACACTATTAGTCACCGTTAATTACTTTTTTTTTACTTTGGCAACATGATCGTCTAAATGTCACACCCATGAAGCTTAACAGAACTAAATGGAAGGATTACTATACTTTTTAAGTCCACACTGATGCATTCATTTTTTTATTTTGAACACAGAGTTGGTTTCACTCACAGGTCAAGCAGCACAGTCAGTCTAGATGTAGGACAGAGGGTGACCAGCAGCGACCAGGCCTGCAGGGCGGCGCTGTGGAGGCCTGGACTGCCAGGTTTGGGTGTGGGCAGCGTTCCGTCTCTGTTGGGGTAGGAAGACATGAACACGCTCTCCAGAAGCGCCAATGACTTGATCAGGTCCTGGGGGAGAAAATGTAATGTGGAATGAGAAAAATATACCGTTAAATACAACTATTGTTAAGCTGTTGCCATATCATGATGTAATATCCCAGATACTAACATACGAGAGCCTTGGACCAAGAGCCACATTTGATAAGATTGTATCTGGCTTTTGTTGTTTGATATATTTTGGCTTATGCATTAGGTGCAGAGGTCAAACAGTTTGTGGTGCCAATATTTTCCCATACACCCCTAGCAAGAATTATAAGTTTCAGCCTTTGAGAGCAAGTTGTTCTTACCTCTCCTTCTTCAGCGGTAGAGACATAACAGCACAGCCCCAAAGCTCTGGCACACTGATGGAGACACGGGCAATACAAGTCAAATAACCAGGCCGACAGAGGGAAGCTGTAACTCCCCCTGATGCAAACTTGAAGTTTGCCAACATTAAAAAAAAAACAGATCACCATTGCAATAGAGTTGCTACCGTGATCCTAATGCAATTTTGTTTTTAAATAACCTTGTCAACCCTAAAACTGTTATTCTGTCCCGGTTTGTTAATGTTCTCTGTGCAGAAAAACTCTACAGTGATAAATAACCTGGCTTTGACAACAGCTGGCAACAAAAAAGAAAAACTACTATATATTTTGTGCACATGGGGCAACCTCTAGCTCACCCACTAGAGTGTGCGCCCCATGTAGGTTGAGTCCTTGGCAGCGGCCCGGGTTCGATTCTGACCCACGGCCATCACTCAGTCCTATTGGCCTGTATTTGTTGCTCCAGTGCTCCTAAACCTGCGAGTCCAAAAAGCCTGCTGTTAATGGCACTGTCTAGGGTTACGTTTTAATGTCTTCTGTTATGTTAATAGCAGTTGATATTGCCATTAGGACTGCACGATTTGAGGAAAATATCTAATTGCGATTATTTTTGACATTACGATTGCAATATGATCCACGATATTGGAGGGAATTTTATTTTTGTATACTTATTCTTATTTTCCTAGAAAAATATTAAATGATTATAATGTGATTTTTTTTCAAGGATCTGTACAAAACAAAGATTTTTTTTCTTCAATCTGTAGGATACAATTTGTAGGCTGGAGCACCACAATACTTAATTCAGTAGTGTTTGAGACATGTTATGCCTTCACCAAACGATATTTCACCCCCTGCGATTTGGATATTGCAGTAGTCCATATTGTGATTTCGATAAAATTGCGATTAATTGTGCAGCCCTAATTGCCATTTAAAATATTGCAGCTACAAACTTAACAGAGAATAGTCCACCTTAAAACTGAATCTCGGAGCAGTTATGATCACCAGACTATTGTAATAGAGAGTGAGGTCAACTGGGTGGAAGAAATGCATTTCAGAAGTTGCACTCAATGAACTCTTGGCTGAACCAGATGTTTTTGGATGCGTTGTTGTTGCTCTGGAACTTTTCTTGTCACGTTGCTGACCGAGTTTTAAGCTGCAGTCCATGTGACATGTTTTTGATCGAGCATTTACGCCTGCACAAGTCCGAGCTGACCTGCGTTTCATGCTTAATTGTGTTGTTCCAGTAATTTCTTTTCAGGAGTTGCTGTAAGAGAAAGATAATTCCATATCCACAGTTTTGCAGGTTTATATGTGACTACTCACACTCTGGCGGGCTGCTATGCTGGCACTGTTGTCAATCAGAATGGCGGTGAAGATGGGGCGAAGCAACTTGAAGCCCTCCTCTGCCTCGTCTCCACCCCCCAGCTGGATACAGAGCAGGGTGAAGACTGTGGCCGCTGCTGCCTGCTCCTCCACGCTGCCTGGGGGGGTAAATAAAGTTTTTATTTGTTTAACTGCAGTTGTTATTGACTGTTTTATGCTCCACTTTGGGAAACAGGATGAAATGTTTTCTGTACTAGCAGTTGAGGTAAGACAAAACTGTAATGATCTCTGTGTGAATTTAAAGGGCTGTACTCAATATTTAGCAGATTAATATAGCAATTTATGTAAAGATATAGTGTAGACATACTGGCGTCCTAAACAGAGAATGAAATCAGTGTCTGTGTATGTAATGGGATCTTCTCTGTTCTTTCTTTTGATAGCCGGTCCTGCCACGTGTGCATGTGGCCGTGAAAAAAATGTAGGCATTTCATCCCCTTTGAACAGCATAGTGAAATACAACTTTGTTTCGTCAACTCAATCACTCACACCCACACACACCTACTTCGTCTTACCTTTTTTAAGGCTTCTTTCCAGGCAGTCACTGATAGTGAGGCGTCTCTCTGTCAGGAAGTCGTAGAGCACTCTGGAGCAGAAGGCCTGTCGCAACGACTCGAGACCTGCTAGACGCGTCTTAGTGCTGAGAGAGACACACATACAGAGACGAGGAGCAAGAAGGGGACCACGGTTGGGGTTAATGGGAAGATACAACATCACTTCCTGCAATATCAATTACGGCCTGGTGTTGCACGGCTCACTTCCTGTATATTCCTGACATTTCCTATTTTCATTATTGATAGTGACTGGGCAAAAATTAAAAAAAATCATAACCTCACCTCTTATCCATCAGGTTGTCTATACACTGCTTGAGTTTATCTTCCGTTTCCTCTTGGGCAGTCTGCTCATCCACCTGCTCCCCTCCTGTGTTTGGCCAGTCAACACACACACACACACACACACACACACACACACACACACACACACACACACACACACACACACACACACACACACACACACACACACACACACACACACACACACACACACACACACACACACACACACACACACACTTTTGTTGTATGGAACTTTAAAGCTTTAGCTTAGGTGAACTCATGCAAGCTTTACTGTCACACCACAAAAAAAACGTTGGCTGCATTAATTTCCTTTGGTGTACGTAAGCAGTACCTTGGCTATTATCCACGATAAACAGGATTCTAAAAAGCATTTGTATGTATTATCTGCATTTTATGCACAAACCTGTGCCCTCTTCCAGCACAGAGGTACCGTCACTGGCACTGCTACAGTGGCTGAGAATATCAGACGTCAGCTCATCATCACTGGCCCCTGACTCTCCTTTCGCCCCATTTTTAATACCTAGAGAAAGAAAAAAAAGACAGATGGGGAAATAGTGAGACGAGGGAATAATGAAGGAAGGAGCGGGGGGTATGAAGACAGAGGTGGGAAAGGAGAGACAAAGGGTAGTGTTAAATTTACACAAAGGAGGAGAAATATTTATAAAAATTCAAAACTCACACTTGGAATCTCAGTTAACACATAAGCTCTGACTTCTGAGTTATGTCAAGGAATCAAATGTGGACGAGTCACCCCTGAATCACGGTATCAGTTAACAAACGCAAGTCAGAAAGCTGTTTTCAGACTGGGTGAAAGGCGATTTAGAATCAGCTGATCTGGAGAATGTTGAGCATCTCTATCGTGACAGACAGGCAGGCATGATGACGACTGACAAGCTCACTACTAGTGGTTGTTATGACAGAGTACAAAAAAGCTTGTAGGAAGAGGAAATGATGAGCAACACTAGGTCAAACATATATTTAAAAGTTTCCAAAGAAGAAACAACAACAATGCTGTTGGGGCAATAACAGGCATTTCCTCCCTTTATTGAAAATGTTGCTTTGTTGCCAACTCAGCAATGTGCAATATCCAGAAGTGCAATGTCTCATCTATCTACGGTTTTAACATACATAACATCTCTTTTTATTAAAAGAGATGTTACTTCAATTCTATGTCAATTTGAGGCATTTTGTTGGATGCACTTGCATAGTGCAATGTCTGGACAGAAAGCATTTTTAACAACCAGTTATGACTTCAGAATATTGTGAAGTGTGGTCAAGACAGCTGGTTAACCGTGCAAGTGAAATAAAAAAAACACTATTAAAATGAATCAGAATTTGACTTGAGGCCATTTCCCAGCAGTGACTAATAGCAGGTTAAGGGAAGCCGACTGTAGGCTTACTCTGCTCAGCTGTCCGTCTTTGTCAGTAACTGTACACCAGTAGAGTTCTTCTTATACAGAGACACACTAACACACAGACCCACACACAGGAATGAATGGCAAATGGCATTGGAACCAGCCGGTTATTAGTGTTTTACTGTTTCTGCCCTGTGTGTATGACAAGGAGTGTGTCAGTTTAAGTCTGAACACAACAGGGTGTAAGAGCCAGGCAGGCTAAGCTAAGCTAACCCTCAGGTTCCTGCTGGCTCAGGACTTTCTACTGTTGGTAGGATTACTGGAGACCAGAGTGGCCATTCATTTATTCATTCATTCATTCATTCAGTGTGTACGATCCAGAATAGTCAGACTGTCTGTGTGTGCGTGCGTTTTCATGTTCAGGTCAACCAGGACAGGCGAGGTAACCCAGAGGTCACTTTTAGTGTTGTAGCAATGCAACATGTAAGTTGTAGTTGTTGAGTTACTTTCTCGATGAAAACATTATTAAATCGTAGACTACCTGCAATAGCATCAAGTTCTGTTATTCCACTCTGCTTTATGTACAAGCTCGATGCCTACCACAAATATTCAGTAAATATGACAACTAGAAACACATTTTCTGCTATCATTCAGCTGTTTCCACCTGTGCTCAGGTAGTAAGAAAATTCCAGAAAAGAAAACAAACGCAGCTAAATGAGTAAAACGGATGCAGGACGACTATATTTGAGATCAGAATGTGTAAACTGAGCAGACCCCATTGTGAAATTGATGTCGATGTCTGACTTGTTATTCTGCATTTTCTTTACAAAACCAAACCATTCGGGGAGGAAGTTATCTTTAGCCACAAGCAGCTGATTTTTTTGCTGTGGCTGACAAAATCACCACTATATGCCAGACTATTATTTAAAGGCTCTTCTGTATTCTCTAAAATTGCTATTGTGGGGGAAATAGAGACAATAACAGTACAATGTATTGAAGTTGCACTGTAGCTTTTTTTTTCGGGGGCGGGGGGGTTCCCGCCTTTAATGGACAGGACAGCTAGGTGAGAAAGGGGAGAGAGGGGTGAAATACATGCAGGAAACTGTCACAGGTCAGATTCGGACCCTGGACCTCTGCCTCGAGGCATAAACCTCTAAGTATATGTGCGCCTGCTCTCCCCACTGAACCAACCCGGCCAGTTTGGGCACTGTAGCTTTGACAGTAAACATTACTGTTGGCTGCCGTTTGTGAAATATTTTACAGTTAAGCTGACTGGTTAACAGCTGGATAATTGCTCAAGCCAAAACTGTACTGTATAGTAGTTGCATGTTGTGTTCCTATTACACACCCACACCTCGGTTATGTAAGTGTGAGCTCCCTGCCTCGACTCACGTGTCGTCTCCACTTTGCTACTTTATGCTTACTGTACATAGCAATCACTCAAACAGCACCAGCAGGACAGTCCCTGAGGAAGAGGATCTGCTGACGGACAAGTCACAAGTCCAAGACAAACGGGTGGGAGCTTATTTGAGTCCCCCTGGCTATGGCCTTGTGGTACAAGCTGAAAGACTAAATTAACCTGTGTTCTCACTACAAGCTATTTCTACAACTGTACAAACGTGGCATTGGATCCTGTCAAATTTGCTGTATGTAGAGATTTGTAGAATGGTATAGACTTTAACTCTCAACCAATAAATTAACGTCACTTGTACAAGTATTAAACACATGGCAGCAGTAAGGCAATGAGGGATGGGAAAGCGACGAAGAGCAATGATGACACAATTACACATTTAACCAACTACTTAGTGTATCATGTGGTGATTTAAAAAGAGTGTCAAGAATGTTACATTGGCACAACATCACATACACATAAGAGAGAGAGAGAGAACAAAGTCACACTTTAGAAGCGATGACTGCCGGAATCCAAACTGTTCTGGTGTCAGCTAAGAAAAAGTGGTTGGATAGTCGGAGAGATTTCAACCAAATTATTGGCACGATGGGAGCTCACTTAGGCAAGGTAGATGTTAGCAGCCAGTTGTAAGTGAAAAGGTTGGGTGGATGAGAAGGTCATATGTTGATAAACTTTCTGTGCTTTCTGAGTCCTGTGCTGTTCGTCTTTCAAACAGCCATCAAACTCAGCATTACGGTGGGGCATTAACTCATGGTGTTCGTGACATGCATGATGACTGAAGAAACTCAAAGTGATTTTAATGCCACTGTGCTGCAATTCCAAGAGGCTGTGGTGAAGTCAACCAGTCTGTCAATACAATTACCAGACTGGGCAGGTAATCTATGAGGGAGGACAAGTTAAAAAATGTCAGTGCAGTTGGAAAATACTGAGTTTAGCATTAAAGAGACTGGTGCGTTTACTGAAAGCACTGCAGTGAGGTCCACAAGGTTTTGGACAAGCCTTGAATTGGACACGAAGCAGGGGCGGGGGGGGGGGGGGGGGGTCGAGCGTCAGAGGAGTTACCTTTCAGTGAGGCTTTAGCCGACAGCTGCAGCTGAAGAACCTCCTGACGTAGAGAGCCTGGAGATGACGTATGGGTGGAGGGATGAATGGGTGGATGAAATATAGGGCATTTAGATGGGAGGAAGAATGGTGGACAGATCCATGAATGAATGGGAAAGATAGGTAAAAATGTAGGAATGACCATGATGGGGGAAGAAAGCGTCACAATTGAGATCCATTTTCCCATTCACAAAACATTACAAAATACTGATGCACAATTACCAGTAGTGCACAACTCAGTAGCCTTAAAGTCTGTTAGCATAACATTTACTAAGATGTGCAAATACAATGGAAACACCAGGCTTAATACTCCTATTTGTCAATTTGTGTATGTACAAACATGCTCAGGTATCCATGTTTCAGCACTGCAATAGTAACCCAAGCACTGTCTTACACTGGGCTGCCAATACACCAGATGTTGTTATTATCAATGAGGAGTCCAGTGAGGTGTGTACATTTTGGAGGTAGGCTGCACCTTTGATTCCAGCATGAAGGAGGCTTTCTACACCAAGGTAGTTAAATACCAACCAGTCCTAAACACCATCTCAGAGCTAGACTATAGGTGCAGACTACTCGTTTTCATATTTGGTAGCCTAGGAAACACACACAGGTTGGTAGTAAGAGGGCTGCAACAACTTGGGACGGCCAAAAAGAGGGCTAAACAGCTTGCAAAGTACTGTGTCATATATGCTATTATATGGCGGAGATGTTGCTACTTATACCCTTAAGAACTGAGTATTGTGCTTATTAAGTGACACTGTGAAGACATTGTGTGTGTGTCTGTCTGTCTGTCTGTCTGTCTGTCTGTCTGTCTGTGTCTGTGGCACGTGTGCGCTTCCCAGGCGACTTTACTCCATACAACGTGAGGGGGCTGTAACGCCTACAGGCACATGCATGGTCCGCACATAATTGAATGCAGTATAGAGATGGATGAATGACGTCTTGTCATTTATCATACATCATGTATTTTGTTACTTGTTTATTAGTTTGTTTTGTCAATGTCACTATTATATGTGCCTTCTTAATGTGTATTGAATGAGCGTTGTATGACTGTTAGTTGTCTTATTTACTCACACGTCACCTGCCTAGGAACTGCAGATGGAAAGTAGTTACTTTAACTAATTCTGGCATATTTACATGGTGTTTTTATACAACAATGTTCATGAATATGCACGGTCCCTATCAAATAAACCAATAAAGATAGAGTACCGTACAATGGTTAAAACGTGTAGCTGTGACTCACGAGCATCAACTTTACCTGCACTTAAACAAACGCAAATCATGAGTGAACGCACTAAAAGACCCTGTTGCACTTGCTGATCCTCTTCAGCACAGTTTCACCTACCTGTTTTAAATGGCATAGCATTGCTGCTAAAAAAAAAAAAAATAGCATGCGGTTAATCTTAAAGTGTAGCTTTAGCAAATCAGGGTCCTGAACGCTAGCAGAAATCATTAGTTTACCATAAAATAAATCACACTTTCTAGGGCACTTCTATGATTCTACACATATATAAACTCATTAAAACGAGTGGCTTAAACATAAATGTCACAAACGCATGTATGCAGACGGCAACGTTAAGCTGCGGCACTAATTATAAGCCACATGGCTGCACATGGCAGACGGGAAAACCATAGTAACGTTAGCTAAAGTTAGAGGAGCAACAAGCTGTCTCGCTGTTGGATCATTCATACCATATACTGTAGCAACTATTAGCCTGGCCCAACGCGAAAGGTGTGACGATCAAGCTTTACAGCGAGTAACGTTATTAACATTTGCATCCTAAATATAGTTTATTATTTTCTGAACTGCCATATTCAGTCATTACATTCCTGCTAATTTAATGCCAGAAGCTGGATGGTGAGTTAGCATGGTCGCTACTACTATACTTACCCGGCTTGCTGGAGCCACGTTTCCCCTTTTTATTCCGTGGCATTTTGAATAGCGCTTTGATCCACAGTTCACAACAAAGCTAGCTGAGGTTAGCTAGCTAAAGTTAGCCTACTTTCAGCCCAACTGTCAGGTAACGTGTTAAATCCACTCCTCACAGATTTGACAGTTGGTGTCTAGGCAGCAGCAGCAGGGGGCTGAACGGTCTCCGTGGTTTATCTTGACAGCTGGGTAAAAAGCAGCTGCCAAAATTACACCTTCTCTCACACTTTTGTTGACACTTTAGCTAACGTTGGTTAGCGTCCTCTACCAGCAGCAACCACCTGGTGGGTCAGCAACTTCCCGCTTTCTTTAATCTTGGAATAAAGAGTTGTTCGGTGGCGAAAAAGTCACTTTATTCAACGGTTTTCACGATGTATTATCTATGATTGTCCCCCGGTAATCTATATCTAATACCAGGTTGAGATATTAAGTATTTTCTAAATAGTTTGGGACGGAGTTCTGAGCACGCTGTTGTCACCAAGTCCACCATCTTCCTCTCTACTCCAACAACCGGCAGCTGGGGTTGCCAGGTTAGCTCGTTAGCTCTGTTAGCATCCTCCGTTTCCGTTTTCTAAAACCATAACCAACCAAAGACAGATATAAACCAACCTGGACGATGGTGGAGCTTTTTCTTCTTCGTGTTTTACGGCGGTTGGCATCCAGCTCATTGGTGCACTACCGACACTTTCTGCACCGAAGTGTAGATCAGACAAAAGACTTAACAATTTAATTTCCGAAAAGAAAACACACACAAAAATAAATAATAACAAACACACACACCCTAACCTACAGTATATCCTCTATGTATTATAACCTAGTGCTATAACATCCTTATCCATCATATTCCATGGATGATGTGAGAGTTCTATGATTGATCTATTTCTAAGGGAACGGATTTGAGTACGTAAAGTCAGAAACATTTGCAAATACTTTCAAACAGTGCCACAATTTGAATTTTCAAAGAGTCAAATTATGAGACACTCAGAGGCCCTAATCCTATTCTATATCTCTGGGCCCCTCCAGGCCCTTCTTTGGGAGCCAACATTTTTGCCAGACTGACATACCACAATAATGTGAAGACGAATGTCTTGTAAAAAAAAAAAAAACATGTATGCAATCTTATTTCCATAATCAGTGTCCAATTCAGTAGTAAAATCACAGTGGGTCACGGGGAAATGAAAATGAAATTGTCTTTAATAAAAAGAAGATATTTTCTAATTAAATAAACAATGTTATTCAAAATGTTTACATACAAATTCAGTGAAATATTAAAATCCACAGTGATGCTAAAAGTGCACCTTCAAGACAGTGATGGCAAAAACCGACAACCTATGAATCATTAGTATTATTTCTATATTAAGTATGTTATTATTTTCACCAGATAATACATTCAGAGCTCCACAGAAAGTCCAAAGACAATGACATCGCATGCCATTAGTTGCCAGACAGAACAAACATAATGACAATTAACATATTTTCAAGTTAGATTATCATTGTACCACATGTAGTGTAAATTTCTCTTTCAGCCTTATCATATTGTCATATGATGAACAGTCTGATCAACAGAGCAAACTAGAACTCCCTCTAAATCCCTCTAAACAAAAACTCCATGTAAAATCTGCTAATTAACACAAAAATGGCAATTCCACCAACTTCACTGGCACGTGTGTGTTAATTACCATATTTCAGACAGGGGTTTTGTGTTGAAAGTATTATTATTGTAATAATTATTATATAGTTGGCCCTGTTTAACCTCCATTGATCAAGCTGTTTATTACCAACAATAATATGATTAGAAATGTGGTTCTGTGGTATTTGAAAGACCTTGGAAAAAAAAAATGCAGACATGTAGTGTTTTAACATCAAAAGAACCATTTGGCATCTTTGTTTTGGTCCAGCGGTGACAGAGTAAATGACATCATGTTTCATTAGCAAAATCTACTACAAAAATATTCTACAACAAAAAGTTAATTTAATCCTTGTGTTTAATAGATCCACACAGCCTCACTGCTTCTGTTCTTACAGAAAGACCACTTACAAAATAGAAAAAGAAAAGACACAACTTGGTCTACGAACCATGTTTCCAGAGCATCAAGGCCCATAACGTCATACATAATATCTTGGACTCAACAATACTGCTTGTAATTTATTTCCAGTACACATACTTTATTGTATAATAGTTACCATTTTGGTGATACTTTTCTCTCAGAGGACTTACCAATGAAGAATTGCATTGTTGGAGGTAAACAGAAGGGGGCAGCATTGTTAAATATGGGACCATGGTGTCCTGGAATGGATCCAGTGTGAGCGTACAGTATATGTGTGTGTGTGTGTGTGTCCTATCCAAAATAGTAGTTGGTGGGGACGAAGGGCATTTTGCTGACGGTGGCGGGCACTGCTTTTTTCCTGACCTCGACCTGGATGGCTGTTCCGTGCTTAGCGAATGCCGCGTCCACGTAACCCATGGCAACGTTCTTTTTTAGGCAGGGAGAGGGGCAGCCGCTGGTCACCTCACCTAAATAAAAAGGCAAAGAATAGGTCATACACTACATGCTGGGACTGGCGGTATACTTGAAAATAAGGATTATTTTCAATATTAATATATCTCACAATTTGGCCTTTTTGGCTAGAATTAATATAATTGATATTCGTCACATTGATATGGTATTCATGGTATGATGTCAAACTAAACTAAACATTTTAAATTCAATTTGATCCATTAAAGCCAAAATGTGTAGGATTTGCAAATGTTTGACTTTGGCGCCCCCCAGTGGTAGTTCCACAAATGACACAGCAATGCACGTTAAAAATTCTACACATTGTGGCTTTAACATGAACTCTTTTTGTGTGTCAGTGGTGGTGTTTTGTGTTATTTTAAAACAATTCTTAACCTTAGGGTTAAAACTAAATCCTGTTAACTTTATTTCACGTTTACTCCAGCAGTGATTTCCTTCCACTGGTGTTGCACCACTCTTTATATATAAATATATAAATACAGAGGGACCACAGCTCTCTCATGTCCTCTACTTCCACCGTGTTTGTTTTCTGACCTATGACCTTCCCATCAGGGCCGAGTATGGGTGTGTGTTGTCTGACAGGGGGGCCGGTAGACACCAGACCGACTCTTTTCCTGGCTGTCTTGGCTTTGATCTGAGGTACAATGATGTCAGCGCCGGGGAAATCCTCGTTCTGACGCCGGCGCTTTCCTGTGTATGAGCAGACAAAGCAATGGAGTTAATATGCAGAACAGACTGCACTGTATATTCAAAGCTCAAGTAAAGCACTAAATGCTTCACTATGTTCACCAGCTGGTCGCTAACTGTGCCTGTCTTCCGTTTGGTGTTGAGCAGGCAGTGTACTGTGGGTTTTGAGAGCATTTTCACTGGAAACAGCTGGCTGCTGTGGCTGGAAATGACGCTATGAGAGTGCTGAGAGTGAACCAAAACAGTAAAGTTGTAGTCCAGACAGCTAAACCATGAAGCTCTGTTAAGCCGAGGGGATATCCAGCTTTGGGTGATAATTCTCCGTAGCTTCAACGCCTCTCACGTTACACACTGCCAATCGATACATTGTTATCGATATAATTAAATACAATTACTAAAAATATTTTGTAATGAACACTAAAAGCTTACCTATGGTCCAGACTAGGGTGCCCTCCACAGGCGTGGTGGTCTCATCTATGTCGTTGCCATAGAGACAAAGCCCCGCCTCCAGCCGCAGACTGTCCCTGGCACCCAGACCGGCCAGCTTCACTTCGCCGTTCGCCATCAGCTTCTCCGTCAGCTCCACCACTCTGGACTGAGGGACGGAGATCTGGGACAGAGACACAGACAGACTGTAGCGCTGGGTCTCCATCCAAGGAGCTTTAATGGAAATGATGAACTGGAAACAGCTTTTTAACTCATCCAAATTGAAATGAAAGTCAACTTATTAGCATCTTATTTTACAGACATCTAAATGTACTGGGAATAAAAACACAGAGTGAGTCAAGTGAGTCTTAGCACTAAGGGAAAGATGAGTTTATGCGAAAGAAAAAAGCCTGATAAAGAGAAGAAAACTCTCACATTCCCTCCATTAGACAGAGAGAGACCCAACTACAGCCATCCTGATATCTACAGAGGTCCAGCCGAGTGGGCCGATAGAGAGAGCGTAACTAAAAGATAAATCCATGTAGTAAACCATTCATCTGGAATCAGGCTGCAGGTTTCTCGCAAACAGAATATTTGATGAGTGTCAGTGTTAACAAGCAACATATCACCATGTTAAATGAGAAACAACTAAATGGAGCTGAACGCAGTACTGTGACTTAAGGTCTGTGTGTTAAATGACACTGCACATCAAATGCAGGAGCGTTTAAATCGGGAGTCAACTATCAGATGCAAAGAAACACTCACTTTTGTTTTCAGAGAAATAAAGTGATTTCTTTTATGAGAACAATGGCGAGCAGGAGAAGCAAAAGGTGTGCATACACAAAACATGTTTATTGTTTATTAGCCAGTGGCTGTGCTCTGTGGATGGTAATGTCCGTCTATTGGTCAGTGTGTAAATATCTCACAAAATACTGTATGGATTGCCGTCAAATTGTTTGCACAGATCCTTATGGTGGTATCCAAACGGATGAATCCCACTGACTTTGATGATCCTCTAACTTTTCCTCTAGTGCCGCCATGAGGATCACATCTGTGATCCTGAGAGATACGTCTCAGAGAGAAATTCAGTAGACGCGCTCAAAAAGTAGAGAAAGAGTGATGCTGACCTCCACACCGTCCTCTCCAGTGTATCCACAGCGAGTGACCCTGCAGCCAGGAATACCAAACACAGTGGCCAAGGTGGAGGTCATAAATGTCAGCTTACTGAGGTCCTCTTTCAGCCCCTCCTGGAGCACCTGAGACATGGATGGACCTGACAACACACAACTCAACTGATAAACTATCTACATAAACTACGACACGGAGAGTCCTACACAGAGGATGTGAAATGAACACGGGATTCAGTGAGTAGCAAAAAAAAAAAAAAACCCTGATATAATGAAACACACACTGGGGAAAGAGAGAAATGAAATAGAAGGGAGATCAAGATAGAGGGAGGAAAACCAGATGAAAGGCAGAAGAAGGATGGAATGACATGCGGGAGAAAAATAGAGGGTGGAGGAAAGGAATGAAGTAAGGATAAAATATTTTACCTTGCAGAGCAATCAGCGCTTCATCAAGAAACTCCAGATCCACATCAAAACCTGCAGCTTTGAACTCTGCCAGTCTGGCCTATAGGCAACACACGCACATGTACACACACACACGTCAGACAAACTATAGAGTCTGCCACACGCCAGACCTGTGTGACTACACTCACTCTCTGTCTGCATTTACCTTCATATGAGCCGAGTCCTTTTCGGCGCAGCCAGCGTTGGAGACTACGTAGAGGTAGCCCTGGTCTGTCTTTGTCACAATGAGGTCATCAATAATCCCTCCTTTCTCAGTGGTGAAGAGGGACAATGTACCCTGGTGAGGGTGGGGAGACAAACACATAAGTGGGTGAACATGTTACCTAATGACGAGTGACGAGACAAAACTGCTGTCAGACAGTCAGTAAGAAGTCGCATTTCTCTGCTGCATTTGTTTGGGGCTTAGAGTAAGAGCCTTTTTTTGTCCCTTTATGATGTTTTCTCTTGAAATGTGGACTTAAATGGAGGTGGGCGCTGAAACGCCACAAAACACTGATGCTTTCTTTTAACATAGTCCGTGTTAAAGAATCATTTCTTATCACTTGTACTTTCTTTTCCTTTAACGCTGCTATAATCAGCCGACTCTGCAGTTCCTCTCAGCTGAAAGGTGCACTGTAGAGTCTTTCAGCTCATTGTTTTGGTACGCGGGTCCACAGCTTTTCTGTTTTGTCTCACTCTCACTGCTTTCATCAGCTTTGTTTCAAGATGTAACAGGCAGCTGTTTTCAGCCAAACGCTAAAATAATAAAACACTGTACACTACCTGCTCAGCACCAAACAGCAAACCGACACAGTTAGCGACTGGCAGGTTAACATAGTGGAGCATGTAGAAGCTAAAGAGCCATATATTTCCCTCAGGAGTTGGTGGAGAGCAAAAAAGAGCAAAAGAATCGAGTACTGGACCGACATTCATCAGGTGGCCATACACACTCCAAATGAATGCTCATGTATCTGCTGAATGCTTAAATACCTAACTGTTAGCTAACAAGTTCCCCGTATCAACTTAAAAGATTATATTATGTCTATGTAAGTGGACAAACAAAATAGTTGTTGCAGGTTGAACATGAAACAATTCTTCATCTCACCTGGTTGTCCTTGAGTTCTGCAATATCTGCGACTACTAGAGACTCCATGAACTTCACCCTGTCTTTGCCGTGGACTTTGGTCTGACAAAAAAAAAAAAATGCAAAGGGTATATTTAAACAGAGCAATGGCAAATTGTTTTCTGGTGGGTTTCTGGATCAAAAACAAATGTAATTGACAAAGTGCTGTTTTTTTTTAACTATGATGATGTGTGTCTATGAACCTGATATGTGAGTTATATGTGTATTTGTTTACCTGTGTTCAGGAGCGTACTGTATGTATTTGTGTGTCCGTTTACACTCGTCTCACCTGCAGCATGTGGCTGACATCGAAGATGGAGCAGTGCTCTCTGGTGTGCATGTGTGAGGCGATGTGACTGTCTTTGTACTGGACAGGCATACTCCAGCCTGCAAATCCCACCATCTTTCCCCCCTGCTCCCTGTGGAAGTCAAACAGCGGCGTCTTCTTCAAGTCAGCCTGGGAGGGGATAAAAATGATTCATAATAATAATATAAAAATGATACACAAGTATAAAACAGTATACTTAATGTAGAAACACAGGGCATACAGCGAGTTAATTTTGATATATTAATTATAATACTAAATGGTTGAAATAATGTGTCTTAAAGGTGCTGGATTTTTGAATATCTATACAATGTTTTTAAAAAATGTTTGTACAAATACTTTAATGTTTGATTGTTAGCCTATATGGTATTTTTAAATGTAATAACAATCCAACCACTGTGACATATTGCAAGATGCTTATACTTGTCAAATGGTAGAGCAATAGATCAGTCCTTTCTACGCTGCCGTGTTCTGTTATTTCTACCCTGCTTTCTGACCTTTGAACCAGCCAGCGAAGAGGGGTTATTATCAGTGCAGCAGCAGAATTGCATTATGGGGCAGTGTGTCAGCACTTTACATAACACTTTATTGTTTTTTTGCCAAGTCCAAAGTCAGATATTAATTTTAATGAACAAAGGAGAGGTAGTTATTATGGTGGTAATACACACACACACACTTAATGAACTAAAATTATTCTCAGAGACTGAAATTAACTGTACATGTAACTGACATATTATGTTTGACTGATCATTTAGAAAAAAAGATACACAAATAAGAACTTTATCTTCGCAGCAGAAAATTGCAGAAATGTTGGCCATGCTGCTGATCATTTTATTCACAATCTCCTCAGTGAGAGCAGCAAGGAAATTAATGAATACATTGCTGAATGATTGAATGAATGAATCTGGGTAAGGTGACAATTCAAAGCCCCACATTGAGTTAGCAGAGCTCATGCTGACAGACAGTACTGTAGAGTCAGTCACTCGTGGTTTTAATAAAATCACGTTGTGCAGCTCAGTGAAGTGAAGCAGGCAGAGGGGAGGGAGGGAGGGAGGGAGACAGTCTGCTGGGACAGATGTACATTATGTCTGCATGAACTGACTGCTGCTGTGACAGTAACACACTTCGATGTCATTATTGTAATATGCAGTAACACTGAAAGAGCCAGGGATTTATTCTGAGGTTTTCTGGGGTGACTTTCAAATGATAGCCAAAATAGATCCAACATTTACACCACAAACACTCACTTGTATACTGAAAACCTTGATTTTTTTTGCAACCTAAGCCTACATTTTAAATATGGAATCCAGGAAATTAGAAATCTGGCATAAAGCATACTACTGAGGACACATAACACATTGTACGTCTAAAACCTATATTGAAGAGTTTCACAGTGACATCTTATAAGACCTAATATCAACACACTAGAGGGCCACAGATAGCCTACTGTAAAATAATCAGTATTGGAATACTGTACTGATAACATGAGAGATGCAAACTTAAAAGGTAAGAACGTTGAATGATTCAACGCTTTGTACCACATGTCACCATCACGTCAAAAAACTCATTAAGCTGCTTTACAAGCTCTTTGGATAAGTTTTAGCGATAGAAGTCTACCGTGCAGCGACACTTCACGGTCCACTTACATCTGCACTTGAAGCCTGTCTCTTCCCTGAACATCCAGCTCCAACGACCCGCAGAAAACCGTCCCTGGAAGTCCGCAGCCCGAGCCCCGAACCCCCGACACCAACCAGCAAGCGAGCCCACATCATGCCACCTGAGTCCCCGCTAAATTCTCGCTCTCACACACGCCTGACGGGTAACACTTCCGCTGCGTTGCTAAACTACGGAACACACTCTGGAATTTCTGCTCTTCTAGCATAAACACATTAAAAGCGGCAGCGATTGGAGGGAGGCGCTAAGACTTGTGGGAGATGTAGTTGATGAGTCTGTTTGCCCTGCTGCACTGTTTGATGATTCGTGCCTCATCTTATCAAACGAAGATAAGATATGCAATTGTTCTTAAGAGGATGTGATGCCATGACAGATTCAAAAAGTTAGCAGGCTATCTCAGTTACACCCCATCCTGTTTTCTCATTTTGAGGTAAGTGGCTGTCAATGGGTCAACAGCGGCAAGACAACTGTGAACTAACAAATAACTTATTTTTTTTATATCTCAATAGCTAATTTACAACATAAAAAGCACATCATGGAGAGTGTTAAATGGCCTATGCGTTAAATTGCTGAGCCAACAGGATCCTCACACACTAGCTACAGTAGCCTATATGTATGGACTTTAAAAAGCAAAGTTACTTTTGGTGTTGTTTTTGGAAAACAGCACATTTCAGCTGTCTCTTCATGCTGTACTGTGACTATAGAGAAGAACTGTGTATAATATTAAAGCAGGTAGTATCAGACCAAAAGTCTCCATTATACTCACTGTACATTTTTCAATTACAAATTTTACCGCAATAAATAGGAAATTATATGTCTAAGAGTTGAATTTTGCCAGTTGCTCTATTCTTATTGATTTTAACCTTATTTTTAAAGGTGCTCTAAGCGATGTTTGGTGACGTTACTTCTTGTTGACGTTCGAAGTATTGTCAAACAAAACTGAGGCTAGCTCGCGCCTCCCTCCTCCTCATCCCGTCCCCCAACCCCAAATCCTTATTGTCGGTTATTGGCTGGAACGCTGGAACACTGTTTGTTATGTTTCGTGGTGCAGGTTGGCCAGTTTGTTTTTGTTGCCGTTTGTAGAGCCTGGGCTGTCTACAGAGACTGCATTTTTTTACAGTGTTTTCAGGGGACAGGCAGCTATGGATAGTGAGGAGATGTTTGCTGTATGTGACAAAAAATGTTGTAGCCTAAAAAACGCTTGACATCGCTTAGATCACCTTTAACATTTAATGTCATCCGTTCACCTGACTGTGTACCCAATATTTGTCCATGTGAGTATTTGTGTGTGTGTTTATCCCTATGTACCCCATCATGCCCTCCACCCAGATCATTGAGTCATCCTTTGGCCTGAGAAACTAATAATACCCCATGCCTCTGCAGCTATTTTCGGCTTTGAGGGCCTGCAGGGTTGGGCATGTGCGCGAGCATGTTTGGAGGGGGGTAATAGGGCTGAGAAGACTTGCTCTCTCTCTCTCTCTCTCCATGTCTTTAGCTTGCTCTGCCTCTCTCGCAAGGGTGGGCTAAATCAGAACATAGACACACACAAGCATACTTTGGAGGGGGTGGCCTACAGTTGCTCAGTGACACACACACCAGCAGGACCCTGAGGCAAAACCTGGAGGTTCCCTTTTCCTTTCATACATCAAGGATTTTACTGGCAACACTTATTCGTTTGTTGGGATTTGATCTGAGTTTCAGTTGGATTACTTTAGTCATTGTGTGGCTCCTGGATAACCTGTGTGGATATTAAATGCATCTCATTGCTGCTCCTGTGGGTGCTGTTTTGGTAATCGGTTGTCTGAGTGTGAGGAGACTGGGTGAACAAGAAGAGCGACAGATTGACAAGAACAAACAAGCAAACACACATTAAACCCAACACAGCTCTTGTTCGTGGTGACAGACGGTAAGTGGGAAGAGAAGAACAGTATTTTCTACACCTATTTTATACAATAAAACAGACCTGATTTGATTACACTTGGTTTTGTCTTGAGTAGAGTAAGTAGGCTGTAGCCTGTAAATTCACTCATTCAGTTAGTCATTA
The DNA here is from genome assembly GCA_023631565.1 of Gymnocephalus cernua. Classification (NCBI taxonomy): domain Eukaryota; kingdom Metazoa; phylum Chordata; class Actinopteri; order Perciformes; family Percidae; genus Gymnocephalus; species Gymnocephalus cernua. The sequence continues at coordinate 18,165,882 of CM042433.1, forward strand.
GACAGGAGCCTGTTCTGTCCTTTGGTCCTTGATTTAAAGTCCAGCAACATTGGGTCCTTTATGGGATTGACAACCAGCTCTATTAATAGCTCTGATAAATCAGCTATTCACATGACCTGTTTGTTTTGTCTTGAAATAGAAAACAAGATGTTTTTTCCTGCATTCCCTCTCACATGATACATCCTTACATGCCGGCCAACTGCTCTATTTTTGTTTTAACTATAGAATATCTTCTAATTCGCTCCCTCCTTTCTCTTCCGCTTTCAGAACCAACCCATCCTCATCTCTATTAATTACATACATATTTGAGATTTAGATGAGATGAAAATAGATCCAAATAGAACAAACAATTCCATTTATTAATGTAAGGCAAGTAAATAACCACCTCGTATGAAGCAAGCAAGAAGAACTTAGAACTTAAAGTGTTTTTCACAGGTCTAACTTTGTATTATCAACACCCAATAAAAAGCTGACCTTGATAAATCACAAAATCCCTCCATTTACTTTGCGTCTCAGTCTTGGAATGAAAAAGTAGCATTAACATAAAAAAATATTTTTTGTGTAGCTGACATTATAATTACAAACTGGTCAAAAGCCAGTTATGTTGAGAGCCAAATTCCCTCATATACCATCTTAGTGGATTCTCTTTTTCTGAAAAGTTTTTTTAAGACGTTTTCTTGCATGGCCTTTGGAAGATAGCACACCTTTAGGAAGATTATACAGCTTCCAGATAAATTCACTGGAAAGGTGTTGACTAGTAGAGTGTCATCTAGCAGTCTAATCATTTATCAACCGCTCAAGAGGAGGAGAGATGTCGAGGCCTCCTTCCTCCCAGACCACCCCTCAGTTCTACAGGGTCAGCGACAGAGATCTCACCGAGATCGAGCTACATTCAGTGGACTCTATCAACGATCTCCACCGAATACACCCTGAACACAGCCACAAAGGTACACACACACACACACACACACACACACACACACACACACACACACACACACACACACACACACACACACACACACACACACGTCGAACTAGCTACAGAAGCACCCTCACATTAACACTCTGTTATGATTTCAGGGACGAGGCCTCCTCGTCCGGCTTACTCCCCCTCCTCGAATGGGAATCTCTACACAAGTGACATGACAGCTGTCAATCAAAGAGGCCATCCAGTCAGCAGCAAATGGCAGAGTCGTCTACAGGATATGTTGACACCCAGTTCATCGCGTGCCTATGCCATGGGCTGTGCTATTATCACTTTGCTTCTGCTAACAGTGCTACTCATCTTCTACTTTGTGGGTGAGATTTCATATTCATTCACTTGCATTCATTTCCCCTGATATTTCCCGGATAATTTGTATTTCCTGGATCTATGAATTACACATTTCGTTTCTCCAGATGTCTTTGCATGTATCATGCTACTTGCAATTTTTTTTTTTCTTTTTTACTTCAAGCTATGTCATGTAATCACTAGAAAGTTTTAAAACATGTCTGTGAATTTAACTCAAGATGGACAAACCATATACAGATGTTCTCTTAATACATCCATGGGTCTATGGGACAAACTTGACAGTATGACTTTGTGTCTGTTCCGCCTCCAGTCCAGCAGGGCGGCGCAGTCCGGATGCTGACTGAGGCAGTGAGGGAGAAAGAGGCCGCAGCCACAGAGCTGTCACTGCTGATCCAAGAACTGCAGGCACTGAGGCGCAACCTGACAGCCATGAGAGGAGGGACATAATATGGACACATACATACATACACTGGACATGAGATGCTTTAAAGTACAGTAAAACAGTTTTTCAGTGGATTTTTCCCTGAAGAGGAAACATTTGTTAGAATGTTCTCTTGTCTGTGTTTCGAGATGAAATCTAACTGATGGAACTATGTAGTTAAGAGAAAGGAGGTTTCTGAAAACATTTTTACTCTCTCTAGCCCTGGTAAGTTAACTATGAAAAGAACTTTTGAATGAACTAAAATACTTTTTTTTACCCGTGATGACGCTGTTACTAAAACAGCTGAACTGGTTGGATTAAATGAATAGAGGCAGTATATCTCATAACATTGCATTAATACACATTTAATGTCTTGTGATTCAGCATTACTGACACTTCAACACAGTCAAAATGTGGTGGACTGACAAAAAGTAAAACTGACTTTGATTTAAAAGCCAAATCATTAAATGCGACAACAAAGACAATACTGTTTTCCAAGCATGTTTCTGTTAACTTGTTTTGCTCTTTCTTGATTAAAACAAGGTTACATTAAGCAAAGGTTAATGACTTCAACCGCGAATTTTAGCATATGATAATAAGTATATAATTATCAGTTATTTAACAGTTCATGAACTGATGCGTAATAATGTCATAATTGTTACATATCTTTTTCTGTGTTTGCTGATTTTCACCAAAGAATCACATCTTTTAAAAGGAGCAGACTCAGGCAAAGCCATGAGTTTCCTGCTGCAGATACCATGTACTGCAGTTAAAACAACTTCCTCATATGATGAACACAGCTTAGAAAATAAGTAGCTGAGCGCCTGAATAGCTCAGTTGGTAGAGCAAGCACCCACATATAGAGGTTATGTTATCCCCCCCCCCCCCCCCCCCCAGCTGTCCTGTCAAATAAAGGCCTAAAAATACCCAAAAAATAATCTCTGGAGAATTAGCACTTTAAGGTGATGTTATTAAAATCAGATTTTCATGCATATTTATTTGTATTGTGGATTTAAATATGAGTTTGACCCTTTTTTTTAAGTATGCAAAATAAACACAATTCACGTATTTATTTCCTTTAATTTATTTCGACATTACTACTTTACATTACTGGCGACACCTTGATAGAAAGGTTTGGGTCACTTGCTCTTCTGTCTGTTTTCGTCCTTCTTCTTCTCTTGACACTCCTGACCTGTCCAGCCCGGGTAGCACTGACACAGAAAGTGGTTGTGAAAAGGCCTGCCACCGGAGGAGTCAGTGAGGAGGTTGATGTCATCAGGGTCAGAGGTCATAGCGGTACCTGAGGAGACCATGGAGTTGGGGTGTCGCCTGGCGCAGCGTCCATTGCCGTGGCAAAGTTGGAGGCTGCAGCGCTTTGTGCCAGACCTCAGCGATTGGACCAAGGGACCCAAGACAGTGTGTATGTAGTCTCTGAGAAGGATGCACTGATGCTGGAGAGTGGGAGGAGGGCAGAGGGTTACACAGAAACACACACACACACACACACACACACACACATTTTATCCTTCTCACAAACATTACATACCTTGGATTTGGCAAATTTCAGCTCTCCCCACAGCACCACTCCAGCAGCTCCCAGCGCCGCACTCTCCCCCAATGTGTGCACCAGGTCTGTCTGCACACACACACACACACACACACACACACACACACACACACACACACACATACACACATTTGGTACATGTTTGCATGAGTATGTTTTTACGAGTTGTGACAAATCCCACCTTATTAAGAAAAGTGAGAGTGTGCGTGAATGCTAGCCTGGCGTAGGGAAGAACTGGAGTAGCATGATTGGTGTTGTTGCCATGGTGCCAAACAGACGCCACCCTCAAAGCCTCCAGCAGTCTGTGTCTGAGTGAAGAAGAACGTCCATCAGTAACATCCTATGTGCAAAGCATTTAGTTCAACTTAGATGAATAACTAGTTTTCATAGACGTTTGGTTGAGGTTGTTCTTATGGCTGAAGCGCTTTGACGCGTGTGAACATTTCTTCATGTTTCTCAGTTCTCTGTACCTGACCATCAGAGCTGCATCCGTGGATCCTGCCAGCCTTTGTGGCAGGTAGACGCTGGGATAGACAGCAGTGGATTGACGCCAGAGCCAGGACAGCCGGTCATTTTGCTTTTTGGTCTCGCTGTGGCAGCGTCCTGTGTAGATTTGGTCTGATCACACAAGTGAAAGAAGAAAATACTTTATTATCAAATACTTTGAAATGATCAAATACAAGAAATTGCAACAATGGTCAGTGTTTGTCCTACCTATCTTTCTCTTCTGCTTATTAAAGCAGGCAGGAAAACCGTAAAACCCCCAGAGTCCCTTGGGACGATCTCTGAGCGCCGACCGCAGCGTCTCCTCCATGAACTTTCGAGCGCTCTCCTCAAACTTTAGCCTTGCCAACGATGTCACGGCCCACTCTAACAAATCCGGTCTCTCTTGTCTCACCAGCAGCTTGGACTGCGTCTGGTACTCCATCTTGGTTCCAAAGTTTCTCTCCCACAATGGCTGCCACTCTTCCCAGTCGATAACGGCTAAACCGGTGAAGTTTGGCTGCAGCGAGCCGGCCATCTGCGTCACCGCAAGGGAAAGGTGAGCCGAGAGGTCGCCGAGCTGCGGTATCCCTCCGTTTACATTGCTGCCGTCTTGGGAGAGGTAGGGATATTTCCCCAAGCGGTCACGGTAGAAGATGGTCATTTTCTGGAAAATGTAAAAAAAAAAAAACTATTAGGTTATTACCAAACTCTGCAGCTCAACAATGCCTTGTAGCCTCTTTTAGCTTGTTGTTTTGGTTTATTTTGGCACATTTACTGTTTGTTTCAGTCTCAGCACCCTCACCAACCCCGTTTCTAACAGCAGCGGGCAACTTTATTCTGCTTAATGAGAAACTGGTTCTCCAGCACATCTATAACAACATCCCAGCCAGTATGGACCCTCACCAGTTTGCATTCAGAACCAGCAGATGCACAGAGAATGCCATCTGCACTGCCGTCCACTCAGCACTCACACATCTTGAAAATAGCAACACCCACATCAGAATGTTGTTTGTTGATTTCAGCTCAGCATTTAATACAATATCCCCAGAGAACAACCTACCGCTCAGTGGAAGCAAAACTAAGGAGCTGATTGTTGATTTTAGGAAAAAAGGAGGCAAAGACAGACCCCTGTCTACATCAATGGAGCTGAGGTGGAGCAGTTTTAGGTTCTGGGAATCAGCATCACTAACACCCTGACATGGTCATCAAACATCTCCCCCCTGGTTAAAGAAGCTCAGAAATATACTTTTTAAGGAAGCTTAAGAAAGCAAAATTCCCATGCCCGGTTCTTGTTAACTTTTACAGAGGAGCGAAAGAAAGCATTCTGACTGGAAACATTACAAACTGACATGATTTGTGTACGGCCCAGGCCTAGAGGTCTCTGCAGCGGGTGCTTAAAACTCCCAGAACATCATTGGTACCCATCCCCCAAGCATCACTGATTTTTTTTTTTCTTTTTTTTTTTTTACTGGGATCAGTAAATTAATTGGTGACACTGTAGTGTTCTCCATAAGTTTGTAGAAGACTTAGGTATTTGGCGGGTGGTTTGGGGGTCCTTCCTCAAAGAAAATGTAACTTTTTTTTGTTTTACATATAAAAGGAATGCATTTTGAACCATTATTATTACTACCATATATGTGTCTTAAATGTTGGAAAAGCTAGAGCAGATAATAACTAAATAACACTTAAAATGCTTTAAGATAAAACTTGCTAAAGAAGTCCCCCTGGGGACCAACTACAATCATTAGATCTGGAAAAAAAAAAAAAGTAGTCTTAGGTGGTGCCCATAACGGCTTGGGTGCTGCACCTAAACCTTATAAATGGTAGGGAAAAGCCTGCACTGTACTTCAGATCAGTCACCTGTCCCTGAAAGCGCTGCTGTCGGTTCTCCACGATATCGAAGTGGCCCAGGTCCAGAGCGACGTTGTAGAGTTTGTGACACCGTGCCGTAGGCATGTTCCACACCACAACAAAGGGCCGGTCCTGCAGGATGGGACCTGCTGCCGCCACAGCCGGCGGGGGGCCGTGGGGGAGGACAGCTCCATGGGTGGAGGTTGGTGACAGAGAGGTGCAGGGGAGAGGAGAGAGGAAGAGGAGGAAGGGAAGAGTGAGGTGAGACAGCACCATGGCTGCTCACCCACCGACGTGTCCTTCCTGACAGGAGAGAGAAATGGCCGTTGAGATTTATTGAGGAGGAACCTTTCTGCATTGGGATTTATATATACAGACTGTTGTCCTGGCAATTTAAATACACACATTTACCAGCCGTTAAGTGGTTTGTTTGTACTCTTGAGATTATTTTAACACCCTGTAAGCTTTAATTTGATGATGAAACCCCCGACACATAGAAAAGGTACTTGGAAAAATAAAGACTAAGGAATATGTTAATACATTTTCTTTATTTCCAGAATTTTCCATAATTGAAAAGAGTTATAAGATGCATCAATATAAATGAAGTCTTTAGAACTTTATTAAGGCTTTAGTTCTCTGGCAGTTCAACAAGGCACATTCAAACCACAAACTGCTATTTAATAGCAGCAGATATAGACTGGATTTAGGGAATATTTCTCAGGAGCAGAGCTGCTCAAAGGGCAAAAGTAATGTCATTGGTTGGGTTGTATGCTTTTCTCTAAATTATCTTTGTTAAACTTTCACAGTCGCCCTTTACATCCAAACAAACGGCATCCTTGTCACAACCCCACCTCTTTCAAAAGATTCCCTCATGACAAAAGAGTTCAATTAAGTAGTTAAAAATTCTTTAAATTCTTTCTCCCCTCGTTGAAAAATCCAGGATGCAAATATTGTTCATTTCAAAAGAGTTACTGCTGAAACGAAGATGTCTCCTCCTAGAAAAGCCAAGTCTCAGTGTAAAGTGAGCTGGAGGCTGTCACAACTCTGTACGTTGCCTTTTGGACCAGAATTAGTTTCCAAAATAGTTCTTCATCATCTTGTATGTAAACATCTCAAACCAAGATTTAAGGTAAGCACAAGGAAACGTTCTGCAATCTGCAAAGACATCCTTCTACACAGTGAAGCAGTAACAATACATTTGAATGGAGGGGGGACTTTAACATTTCACATTTCCGTAAGGTTGGCCACCGTTTCTATTTGACTCACTGCTGCATTGCAGATATACAGAGATCCACTGAGGCCACAGGCGCTCCACTACAAGCACAAGCAATTCAGTTCAATGTGCAGTTCTTTGTAATTATCTAAACCAGTTATTTGGAAGTGACAAGGGTTGGGTATATCTAACCAGCAACAAAGCAACACATTCACCTTCTTCACAAAATATCTCACAAGACTGATGAAAATAAGGCATTTGTACATAGGGCCTTTTTGGGTGTCCACTTCTGTATTGTTTTGTGTTATTGTGTTGGTGTTTCAGCCCAAGACGCAAGCCTTCATACTGTACACTGAGCTTGAGAGAGACTGAGTGTGTCTAAATGTGTACCAGCAGTGAATGAATGTGTAAATGCAGGAGTGTTTTCTGTATTTTTTTTGGCTTAATAAAACATTTCCATCTTTCTCTGAAGTTTACTCATTAATGGTGTGTGTGCTTCATATGTCATATCTACATATGTTTCTGTCTTTTGATGTGTGCACATATAAACATACATTTGTGCATTAATGCGGGTGAATGCGTCCCTAAGTGTATCTGATTGTGTGTTCGTCAAATGTCTTTGTGCATCCAATAGATGGGAACGCCTTTGGCGTCTCTGTAGGGAGTTTCAGTCAGAGTCTGAACTACAAGCTGAGGAGGTGGAGGAGGGATGGAGGGAGGGGGTGGTGGTGGTCGAGGGATGGAGGGAGGAGGTGGTGGGATGGACGGAGGAGGAGGAGGAGGAGGGATGGACGGAGGGGGTGGTGGTGGTGGTGGAGGAGGGATGGATGGAGGAGGTAAACTAGAAGGTGGAGGTAACCCCACAACACAAGCACCTCCTTGAGATACTTGAGCATCCATCTTTGTCCGTGTTGGTTTCTGTGTGTTCGCCTCTTCACTCGGCATTCGGGAGAACCTCAAAAGAGTCTCCATGGGAACAAACGCCGTCATGGCGGCTGCGTTCTGCACCGGCATCGACAGCGCGTAGCCGAGGTGGGCGTAGAAGTGCTGCTTATCGTGGGTTGTCAGGCACAGGCGCTTGAACCCTCTGCTTTTGGCGTAGCGCTCAGTCTCCTCCATCAGAGTGCGGCCGTGGCCCTTCCCGCGCTCCGCCTTGGACACCACCACCGACTCGACGAACAGGCTGCTGCTGTGACCCACAACCTGGGACAGCCGGGCGTGGCCGAGCAGCCGCTCCGTCTCTCTTTGGCCCTGCAGGAGAACAAGGCAGACGGGGAATTCTGGACAGGACTTCTGCAGAGAGTGAAGCCGGGCGGCCTGGCTCCTCTGCCACTCAGAGTTGACCAGGTCTGCGCAGGGAAGCAGCAGGTCCGGACGCCGGTAGATCGGAACCGCACGGATCCTCTCTGGTTGTTCCGAGTCCGTGTGCCGCTTCTCTTTAACTTCTCCATCCAATGTTGAGATCTCACAGACTTTCTCAACATATTGTGTGTGACAGTGTGACGTCGAGACGGGGTTCAGGTTAACGTTCTTCTCACCTCCGCTCTCCGGTTGGGAATTGGTTGATGTTATTGGCTCAGACCTGTGGTGATCAGGGTTTAACTAAAGTCAGTCTTCATTCAACTCCTACAGCTAAGTGTAACATGTTAGTGTGTGATTAGTTAGAAAATGTTTGGAACACGCAGTTCCTCATTTCTGTGGTTAGTCTGATCACATCACAGTCTGTATTACACAACAGGTAGGAGGTCTTGGTCTGCTTGACCAAAGATGCACTCTAACTACGGCTGCACAATATATCTGATTTTTTTTTTCTTCAATCGTCCTCGCGATATCAACCGCCGCAATAACCATATCACAAAAGGCTGCGGCATATCATGAGACACTCAAAGATTTTTTTTGTGTCAGTTAAAAGAAAGTATCAGTAGAAAACTACACTTTAAAATGGAACTTTCATTCTTGTTCAAGTGGTGCCTCTGCAGTTTAAAATAATAATAATTTAATGTTCAATTTTGTTCAATAAAAGAATGTTGGAAATGATTTCCTTCTGTTTGTTTTAAATTAAACAAGCAATGTGTTGTATTTTAGCAGAATACCGAAAGCAGCAGAAATGCACAACAGTTTATTTGTCGCAAGTAATATCGTTATTGTGATATTCAACAATGTTATTGCATATTTTCCTCATATCGTGCAGCCTTAACTCTGACGTGACATAAATCTGACAGATGAACCAGACTTTCGTCATCTTGAAAGCAGCACACCTGGAGCAGATGTGTAATCATGCAGCATCCCGACAGATCTGGAGCTCAGTGCTGCTGTAAGAGGAGACACATGCAGGAGGATAAAACTAGAGTGTTGATCTCCCTCTAATCTCCGTCTAAACGTCCTGTTTCCACTGCAACCTTTACTGTAACAGACTGCTACAGTGTGCCTTGCTTGTGGATCTCATGCAGGTCCGGTGTGACTACAGAGCGACTTTCAGTCATAAAAGTGACCCTCAGGTCACCATGCAACAGAGCTCTAAAGCAGGGCGGCGACTAACAATTCATTTATTATTCGATTAATCTGTCGATTATTTTCTCGATTAACGGCTTGGTACGGAAAAAAGTCAAAACATTGTACCAAAAATGCCCATCACAATTTTCAAACTGACAGTTTTAAAATTGCTTGTTTTGTCCGGCCAAAGATATTCAGTCTAATTTCCTAAAAGACTGAGAACCATGGATTTCTTTGGGATTGTTCCCATGGAAAGTGACTTAAATGACTAATCAATTATCAACATTGTTGTAAGTGAATCTACTGATTGCTAAGAATTTATCAGAACTTTGAAAAACACTATGTGCGTTGTTACACAGTGAGCATGAAAGTCCCATTTGAGCTAACGAACATTAAGCTGACACTGAGAAAGTAAAGCTGATCCTGGTGGAAGCTAAACCCAGTCTGACAATGTAGAGCTGAGCCTGAGATGTCCTACAATGACGCACCATACAGAGGATACACCTTTTTGATTCATTTCTTTTTGCACCAAAAAAAAAAGTGCTAAAAAGTCTGAATGGGGAAGTAGACTTTATCTAACACATCAACCCACAGTTACTTGAGAAGGCTGAACTACAAGGCTGTGAAGACATCCATAAAGTATACTGGTTTCTGTTGTGCTTTTGTTTTTCTCAAATCTTTAAAATAATCTGTTCTCTTATTGTCTTGATTTTAGTACATAAACGTTCCTCAAAAAGTGTAAACTTTGATGGATTCATACGGCTCCCTCATGATCTCATGTCGTGTTATTAGACCATGATGTCAAAAGTTGGCATTTTGAAGCACAAAGTGAGCCAACACATGCTAGGAGATAGCCATATTGTGACAGTTAATGCTATCGTACATCGCTAAGGCAGTTTTTTTTTTCCAGGATAAAGTCTCAAACTCTATTAGGCCTTAAAGTCAGCTTATGGAAGCAGAGGCACAGAGTTGAGTTAATCTTAAAGCTGTGAAGAAACATGTGAGGAGTTTCTCTATTTTCACAGAGTCCGTAAATGTTCGAAGAAAAAACTACGCAAATCTAAAATGTTTGGAAAAATTGCCATGATCCAAATATTTTGGGATTCATTTTTGTATTGCAGAAATAAAAACAGCAAAAAAAAAAAAAGGTATGAACTCACCAAGAGAGAAAAGCTGAAGCAAAACTGTCAAACAGTTCTGAACGTGGTACTGCCTACTCAACGCAATTTTACATTCTCACAACATGCACAGAAAAAAAGAGGATGTTAGAAACATACAACAGGAAACTGGCAATTGACTGATAATCACGTCAACCTATCGAAACCTTCACATACTGCATTTACTTTGACATGATGACATTTCAGATATACATCAGCAGGAAATATAATATACCGTATAAATGGTAAATATATATATATATATATATATATATATATATATATATATATATATATATATATATATATATATATATATATATATTATATTTGTATTGTGATGACTCTATGGACCTCTGTGTCTGGAATAAAGTTGATTGATTGAGATATATATATATATATATATATATACCATTTTTTTTGCTTTGTCTTGTTTTCTTTTGCTTTGTTTTGTTTTGTCTTGTATTGTCCAGTTCTGCTTTACCTTATAATCTAGCTACCTGTAAAGCGACTTTGAGTCTATGAAAAGCGCTATATAAATTCAATTTATTATTATTATTTATACGGTGAGTATTGAGTTTACCAGCATTAATGTATTACACTTAATAAGGTAGCTGATGAGGCCTTCTACATTTGCCTACAGACATCAATATAAAAGTAATATTATTACAACATTTAGTAGATGACAAAATGTCCCATTATCATTGTTAATGATAATGGGAGAAAGCTATTTTCTACCAACATGTGAGAGCTTCTGAGTTTGAAAATAGTAATTCATGGGTGTATATAAATGACCTGATACATTCAATATGCAAGAAATGCATGTGTAGTAATTGTGAACCTTATCAAGATTGCTCTTTTATGTGACTGGAGCTTGAATACCTAGGTACGCTAATGTAAAGAACATAAGTTATAATTGGAAGTATACTTTTATTTTTGAACATATGAGGAAACCCCGCAACAAAGCAGGGCATCAAAAAATTAGTTTATACTCATAATGCTCCTCTCCACGGAAATCTTTAGTAAAAGGCGAAAGATTTATACGATCTGAAGAGAAACAAGAGTGTACTACAGATCAGTGGGCAAGTGGCCGGACCCGATTCGCCGTCTGAGCTCCCTCTGTTAGGGTTCATTGACACACATTTAGAAGTACATGTCAATTACATTGTGTCCGACAGAAATAGAAAGTCTTTCTATGATACTAACCGCACCGCAACGTTTTGAGTGAAATATAAGTTTAAATCGTTTAGTATATACAAAAATTGCTACACGCACGCTATGCATTATGGGAACAAAGCGAGCACGGCCACGCCTCTACTTTTTCAACATGCTTTCTTCAGTTAAAAATCTTGTGTATGAAACATAGACATCTTCCCCCGGAACATCGTGTGCTTTATCTTATTACACATCCATTCTCTCTTTCGATACAGTGACCTCATATTCTGAATTGACTGAATTTTACTCGGTAAACAAAGTGTTGCAGTCGGATCCATTTCTAATGACGAGTGATCCTTGTATCAGTTTTGCTCTTGGTCCAGCAAATATTTGTTACCTCGTGTGCAGGGATGTAGTGGAGGCTAAACGCACGTAAACGCCGTTTACGCACCTCCCAAAATTCGGAAATAGCGTTTACCCACCTCCAAAGTGCGTTTATCCACCTCTAAATTGTGTTTATCCACCTCTAAATAGCCTATAGTTCCTAAGACATTTTAAATTAAGCTTATGTCGTTTTAGTTTCATATTTTTCATTATTAGTTTCATAGATTGTTAAACCTAAGACGAAGTCTTTCATATTGCGCTGCTTACTCTCAGTGTTGACCAATCTCTTGCGGTGTTTGTTTGTAAAGCCCACAACGTCGCCTTCCAGGCAGCGATGCCTGGAAGGCACTCGTTCTCTTAATACATCCATGAAGGCACTAGGATTAGGCAACAGTGCCTTGAACTACGTCAACGGTCGCAGCGCTGCCTTGAAGTCAACGTTGGGGGCGTAGCCAGCAGGAAGCAGCAGACTGCATTTTATATACTGTCTATGACTGCATCAAGACTCATCAGTTCTCTTAATACATCCATGGTCACTAGCCCAAACTAGCCTACATGTCTCATGTTATAAATTGTAAAAATAGATGTCCGGCAATCTTTTAAGCGGCGTCAAGACAGCAGCCCTCCTCCTGATGCAAGCAAACGGCCTCGGCTACAAGCCCAAAGTGAGTGAGCTCGAAAAACAGTACTAAACTTCATGTTTTTTAGGTTAATTTGGTTCACAGTAGATTCATGCCACTGACTCAACAAGTCACCTCTACCTGTTCCCATTAGCCCATGTTACAAGTAAAATTCAGGATACATTATCAGATAAATAACTGGATGTAATTATGCATTCTCTGACATTTAAACCACTGGAAGTTTGTGACAACAAGCTCTCTTTGCTAGTCACCTAGCTAGTTAATGTTATCGCCGTTCGCGGTTTTGCGGGTACGGTAAACGTTTCTATGGAAACGGCGAGTTGAACCAATCAGAGGCGTCGCTGTTAAGCTTAGGACTGTGGGTATTGTAGTTTTTCTCCATAAGATTGCGGCTAAAAACATGTTTTTCTAGTAACAAAGTTGATTTCATACAGACCTCTAGCTTCTACAGGAGCAGAAACAAAACGAGACATTTGAGGATGTCATCCTGGGCTTTTGGGAAACACTGATCCACATTTTTCTGACATATTGTAGACCAAACAACTAATCGATTAATCGAGAAAATATTCAACAGACTATGAAAATAATCCCAAATCCCTAATCATTATGTACAAGTGCATTGCATTGGAAGCCCTGGATATAAGCCTCCCTCTCTATCTATCTTAAATATTTTTGTTCTCTCTGTTTTGTCATTTAGTAAACTTTATAGATTTCAACCATATTATTCCTTCTTGAGTCTCTTTAACAAGAGCTTAGATGAATGTATGAATTGAATAGTGATTGTGTGACCTATGATGAGGAAACAACCAGTGATACCCTTGGTAGTACCATCAAATGATAGCCTATAGCAGTGGTTCTCAACCTTTTTTGTGCCAGCGCCCCCCTATCCATTATCCAGGTCCCTAACGCCCCCCCCCCCCCCCCTCCCACCCCAACAAAAAAAATATGTAGGCTAATTGCCCCGAATATTAATGATTACGACATTACAACACATGTATTAGTTTCCCAGGTATCAAAAAGCCATGTGAAATTAAATATACATACATGGCCATGTAGAAATTATATATATTTACAGGTTTTTAAAAACAATGCAAACATTTGACATTCAATTTAAATAACAGCAGCCAATCAGAACGACAAGATATGTAACATTCAAACAATAATTAGGTACAGTATTATCAAAAGGCCTGCTGCATGTCCCTGGTGTGAACCTCAGCACCTTTATAAGATGATTTTAATTTGAATGTCCTTTTTTGTTTATGAAGTTACCTTGGGTGTCGTGAAAGGCACTTTAAATAAAATGTATAATTATTATTATTATTACAAACACTAACAGCAGCCAATCAGAAACAGCAATTTAACATTCAAATCTATTTTTCATTCAAATCTAAATCTATAATCGAATTGTTCCAACCAAAAACAAACTGGCACTTATCAAGGGTTTAAAGCAGGATTACACACACACACACACACACACACACACACACACACACACACACACACACACACACACACACACACACACACACACACACAAACACACACACACACACACACACACACACACACAGACACACACACACACACACACACACACACTTTGGTGATGACAAACGACCCCCCCAAGCAGACACTTCAAGGCCGAACTTTCAAATAAAGAAAATAAAATGAATGTATACCTAATATGCCTATTCTCGTTCAAAATGTTCACTTTCTTACTGAATCAATGCTATTTTTTTACATACAGTACATAAGTGTGAGCAAACTCTTCAAAACCATGGACTCCATAATGATATCTGGCTCTTTAACTAGAAAAAGATCTCAGACTAGGAGGCAGTTCACTGAGTGATTGTTAAAGTCTGTGATTAAGGAAACAAGGTTGTAGTATGCAGGAAAATGCTGCAGAAAGAAAGGCTGTTGTCAGGTAAACATGTCACAGCCACAGAGGCTGAAGGGAAAATTTGAGTGGAAAAGCTGCTTTAATGATGAATGGACTGATAAGCAGGCTACCATTCGTACTGTATGCCTCATTTGCAATGAAATGATGCTGTTGCAAAATAATACAACCAGCATCATCATCAAGAATGAAGAACGCGAAGGTAACGATCGCGTCATTCACGTGCATATTAAGTAGCCACATGTATCTGTTTTGGTCTTATAATACATCCACAGATTTACCTCCAGGAGAGAGGACGGTTCACTCAGCCAGCAGTTCAGTTTATAAGAATCCAAATTTCTAGATTCCCGCCAAGCTAAGCTAAGACTACAACCAATAGCTTCATTCGTTTTAGCTTGTTGGTAAAAATTGGCTATTTGCAGAGTAGAGCTGTGTTTGGTAAAAAAAAAAAAAAAAGAGAGTGGACTGATCAAACAGAGCAGATTAAAGTATCTCTTCCTACATGTTTATGCCGGTCTATACAGGTGAGTGCATTGATAAGCATTGACTTTTTACTCACAAAGGTTTTATCGTACAGTAACGAGACTAGCCTGAGTTCATCTGCCCCCCCCCCCAGCGGCCGTTGGTAATCCTCTGTAGCGTTCCCAGTCAGGTGCTGCGCGTTAACGTTAACGCACACACACATCTCGGTTTAGCTGTGTGTGTGTGTGTGTGTGTGTGTGTGTGTGTGTGTGTGTGTGTGTGTGTGTGTGTGTGTGTGTGTGTGTGTGTCTGTGTGTGTGTCTGTGTGTGTGTCTGTGTCTGTGTCTGTGTCTGTGTCTGTGTGTGTGTGTGTGTGTGTGTGTGTGTGTGTGTGTGTGTCGCGCAGGCAAGAATCCCGGCATGTGAATAGAGACAGGGGGCTGGGTTTGTGCTCTACCTGTGAAGCGCGTGTCCGCGCTATTCTCCGACAATCAACATTGACACCGTGGCGTGGCGGCAGAAATTTAACTGTGGCGGTGCGCCACTTGCAAATCAACGTAGGGGAAACGCTGGCTAAATGTTTGCCAAACAACGAAGCACAGTCGATATCTCTCACTCGTCACTTTTCTTTCTCTTTCTCCGTGAAATTAAGCTGCCTTCAGGTGCAGTAGGAAACGTTGTGTTCTATAAAAGATCTGACTAAAAACTGTTACTGTGAAATATAAAGTCTAACTGTGCTACATTGGGGGGTTAAAGAACACCACAGGACATTGCGGCGATTGCATTTTTTATTTTTTTATTTTTTTATCTGAACGCAGCTTCACGTAGTAGGCCTACAGAGCTCATTTAAAACGGTAGTCTGACGTCCCATTTCCATGAAGGCAGCACGAAGCTGCGCCAGACCAAGCTGACAGAAGCAGAGAAGAGTAATAATCCCCCGTCTCGACCAGCTGCAGTGCTGTAAACTGGCAGGTTTTAATGTTACAGACCACTAGTGTTTTTTAGTAGTTTAAAGTGTAAACATGTATTGTTATTATGAATCTTTGCTTTAAACTAGCTTTCAAACAAACGCCCCCCAAGGGCACCTCAACGCCCCCCTTTCCAAAATATTGCTTCCAGCGCCCCCCATCATCTTCTGAACGCCCCCTGGGGGGCGGTACCGCCCCCGTTGAGAAACACTGGCCTATAGCGATGTCATCAGGATACACAAACACCGGTAGGCAGTGGCCAACCTTAAAAGGTGACCACGTCGTGGTCCACCAGAATTTATAGTTTACCCACCTCTTTTTTTACCACTACACCTCTGCTCGTGTGGGCAGTAAAATAATAAAAACATGTGGTACACGAGTAAGACACATACATCCCATATTCATATAAACTATAATACGCCTAAATAATAATACCCTGCAGCCTCAAACAGTAGGCAGTCATATGTTTGCGTGCCCTTAAGTAAAAACAAATTAAAACAAAATCGTGTCTCATTTAAGACACGCAACGACTTTGAACTGTGGTCTTGCGTTGGTAGGAAACCTGACTATTTTGGGCACTTTGTAAACCATTAGCTACCCTCTCCTCCCTTCTTGTTGACATCGACTTCCATGTAAGGTAATAAGACTACAAAATTGACAGTTGGAAGTACTGCAGTACTGCATGCTGGCTAGCTCATTAGCTTACATTGAGCTTTAGAAATACAAGCAGTGCAGTGACTGACGTTTGTTAGATACTAGGAGGAACCGCACGTTCACCGCTTATTAGCGAACAAAATCCGTCACTCGTTTGTTTCTCGCCACACTGTAACGTTACCTACATCTTTAGTCTCGCGGCTGGTCGCCGGTGCTCGTCCTCCTCAGGGTGCTCGTGTGTTTTGACTGACAGCTGACCTGTGGTCGGCTTTTATTGTTGCAACGTGGGACAACAGCAATGATAGCTGCTCCACGATCAGTCTCTAACCGTGTCCTCTTCTTTAAAAAGAGGAAACGTTGCTGCTGATCTTCTCACTGGTCGAAGCGGTCATGTCTGCCACCCAGCGGATGGGAGTGTTATTACATAAAATAAGGCCGGTACACCCATACATAGTTACTGGAACTACCGGTATGTATAAAATACATTTAAACAGTCTCACAGTGAAGACGATATATTGTATTGAGGTATCTATAAAACATGATACTTATAACTTATAAACTTCTGTTAAAGCTAAAACACACTACTCAACTGGTATTTAACTGAATTGAACTCACCTGTGTAGCTGCATTTATAATAGTAATCTACAGTAAATACAACAGGGGCTGCTGGTCTGGTAGTTGCAAAAATGGCAAAACATTAACCCTGAGAAAGTCTGAAAAATGAGGAGGCTTTGCGCAAACAAAATGAAATGGCATTGACAAAGCAGTGCAGTTGTCTTAAGTACACCCTCATCAACACTGACTGAAGCACACTTAACAGGATATTTACTTCATGGCACCACAAACCGTTGCATCGAAATCATTGAGTTCAGTCGTCAGTTCTGGCAGTCAACAAATAGTGAATGCTGTGTGCTTAACAATTTGTATTTACTGCAAGGCTGTTGTATAGCAAGGTAATACTTTTGTTGCACAAGTGTAAAGTACAAGGCAAACTTGTCCAAAAAAAATAAAATAACCTGCTGAGTTTGAGTTGAAGTTCAACAAAGAGGCAAGATTTTTAACAAAATGTTTGCTTTATTTTTTCAGTTTTTTTTTAATCCAGGACAACTCATTCAAGGCTAATCAAGGAGAAATAAGCACTAATGTTTTTATTAGAATTTTTTTTTTCTGTTTGAACATTTTGTCAGAGATGGATGGTGAATTTTATCAGAATTGGTCAAAGTAAAACAAAAAAATAATAAATGAATATATAATAACAATACATTAATAATTAATTCAATACAATGACGTGTGGCGTCAATGACAGAATAACAATGGCCCAGAAAACGTAGGGTTTTTATTGTTATCACTGCTTCTTCTGTGGTACTGCAATAATCACCAGCACTAACTCAACTCAATCAACAACAGTAGAGGAAGAAATGGAGCACGCTCACAAAGTTCTGCACCCCGGGCTCCCAAAGAGGAAACACTTTTTTTTATTATTTAAATAATATTTTATCAAAGCTTGTTTTATATTTTCATAAAATGTTTCTAAAATGTATCTGTCTTCTTTAAACTTTTCTCTCTTTTTTTGCATTTTGATTCATTTTCCTTTTCAGAGATTTTAAAAGTTTTTCGTCTCCACTTTACCACAATGTGTACGTTTTTGCAAGTGTGGCTGCATGTGTGTTTTTGAGTAAATTTATCTTTACCCCTGTATGTGTGTGTGTGTGTGTGTGTGTGTGTGTGTGTGTGTGTGTGTGTGTGTGTGTGTGTGTGTGTGTGTGTGTGTCCTATGTGAATGAAAAGCCTGCACATATGAAGCATGATAACGTCTTTTTGAACATGTGTATGGTGTGTGTGTGTGTGTGTATATATGTGTGTTTGTGTGTATTTTATGTGTACACTGCGTTACCTGTATTAAGGTCATCGCAGCAAAGACATTCATACTGAGAGGTTGGAGCTTCCTCAAGCAACGCGCTGTGAGGCCTTGAGCTTGCTCTGTGTGTGTGTCTGAGCTTATCGAGGAGTGTGTTGAACAAGCATGTGCACGAGGAGGAGCAGACTAAGTGAGGTGGGCGTCTCTCTCAGTGCCTACACAGGTGTCAAAGTATGTGAGTGTGTTCATACTGTGTGGGCATTTATGTACTTGCAGGTGAGCTAAGTACAATTGCTTATGAGTTTGTACGTTCTGTGTAGAGCTTATTATGAGTCTGTGTAGCCACTGCGTAATGTGAGAGAGGACGTACGTACGTTTGTGTGTGTGTGTGTGTGTGTGTGTGTGTGTGTGTGTGTGTGTGTGTGTGTGTGTGTGTGTGTGTGTGTGTGTGTGTGTGTGTGTGTGTGTGTGTTAGAAGGCACGGAGGGTGGTGTTGGAGGCTCAGTCTCTCAGGTCCATGCTGGAGCCGAACAGGGCCACCAGCTGCTCCTCATAGTGGGCGATGTTCCTCTTCATAATCTCCTTACAGGAACCCAGGAGACGCTCAAACGCCTGCACGTCTATTACTGCACACAGGGGGGGAGAGGGGGGGGGGGGGGGAGAGAGGTTAGGCGTTCCCGTGTAGAGTCATCTCAGTTGCAAAAACACAGCCCAGTCCTTACAGAGCATCCGCTGGACAACACACAAAGAAATACATCCAAACTAAGCAGATTGTTTCAATTTGTGCTTTGACATTTGTCAGATACAGGTAGAAAGACATTCCTGGTCCCATCAGAAAATGTATTTACAGGAACCCAGAAGATCCTTAAAGTCATGCTGATCTTTTACAGCGCGGCGCGACAGGACAAGGAGAATGATAAGAGCACAACAGACAGCATATGTTGCTGAAGTGTGGCTGAGTGACATTTTTCTCTGCTTCGAAGTCGAGCAGCTGTTGGAGACAGGCTGTTGTACTGTTAGTGTAGTAAACACAAAGTACACTGAATGACAAGACAGCCAGGTAGGTTAGAGTACTGACAGTGTCTGTGGGGTTAATAGTGAAAGAGAGAAAATGGGGAAGCACGAAGGGAGGTGACTCACTACTGACAGATACTACTACGTCAACTATGAAAAACATTACCTGTGTGAACAAACAAATAAAAGCAGTGCAATTAGCATTAAGTAAATGCTCATCCACTGTAGAGCCTTAATTACTGCACCCACTTTAAAAAGGCGAAATAATTACAGAACGGCCTTTAATCAACAAAAAGCACAAGGTGATGACAGACGAGATAAAGAGCCAATCACCAATCATGAATTCATCAAAACTCAAATGCCACTTGATATCTCATGACAAACTGCTTGTAACAGTACAATTAGGGGGAAATTAATACCACAGACGCTAGGGTTGAGTGGTTTGAATAGTGCTTATTAATTGCTTTTAATTTTAAATTTTTAAATTAAATTTTTTTATTTATTTTTAGTTTTAACTATCTACCAGGGATTTATAGAATCATTTAAAATTGTAGCTCCCTAAAACACTTAGTGTGCAAACTCCGTGAGAATGAATGGGCAAAAAGCAAAAAGAAGAAAAACTTATGTCACAGAACAATTTGAATATAATCACATAAGAAAACGTTCACATGGGTGCTTCAGATGCAGGTATCACATTCCCAGATATTGGTGGCAATCTAAACACAAAGCCACTTTATACACACGTTGGACTTCATTATCGTTTTTCTCGTGAGCAGCATTAGCATCGATGTTGACAAATGCGTTAAACGTGTGTCGGAGTGGATTTTGTCTTACCCACACACTTGACATCGCCCACTGCGTAGGCTGAGGCGGCCCGGGGCTTGTTGGTGACCAAGGCCAGCTCCCCAAAGTAGTGACCCCTGCTACAGCGCGTTATCTCCACCTCCGCATTGTCTGCATGGTCTGCCTTCGTCTGCAGGGAAGAGAGGGGAGGATTAAAGGTTAGCAACCACTGAGCATCTCTCTTTTTTTTTTTCCTCCCTCCCCCCAGCGAGAAGCACTCAGCGTCTGAGCAGACAATTGGGATTGCCGCTGTTGCTAGGCAAAACCAGGAAACATTTTTTGTACTGTGGTGGTTGTTACTGGAGAGCGTGGGTTGTCATTGTAAGAATGTTCTGCATGGAAACTACCTGTTAGGAGAAATATAATCAGCCAGGGCTCGACAGTAATGGTGAGTCAACTGGCAACCATTTTGTGGGCTCTGGTTGCCCCCTTTGGCAACCACCTGTTCAATATTTGTTTATATATATATATATATATATATATATATATATATATATATATATGCCTGGTTGCCAAGCTGGCAACCACTTTAAAAAGTTAGCGTTGAGCTCTGTCAGCTTTGACATCGGTGCATATTCCTGTACCAATAATGTTTGTTAGAATATTCATCAGCTTCTGAGAGTGGCTGCATATTTTCTTCCTTTCATTTATGTGAGATGGCCTTTTGTTAACCCATTAACTACAGCTGAACCAATGCTGCTGGAAATATGTAGAGTAAAACGTATAAAATGCATGCAGAGTGGTGAAATAGAGAAATGAGGAAGGTGAGGGGGAGTATCTTACTTTACTCTTGATCATGATCTTGACCTCCCCAGATTCAACTATAAAGAAGCATTCAGCCTTCTCTCCCTTCGAATAAAGAAAACAGACAACATATAAATACACGTAAAAGTATGTATGTACTGCATGTGTGTGTTGAAACATTTCATTGCTGTATGAAACCACATCAGCTAAATCCATGTCTTACCTGTGTGATGATGCGCTCACCATCTGGGAACTGCTTCGATCCTAATACATCCACTATCTTCATCCGCTCGTTCGCCTGCACAGAAAACGAGGGGGTGAGAGAGGTCGAGAGAAGAGAATTGTTTCAATGAGTATGCAGACAGATGACGGCCTCCTTTACAGTCCCTCCATCATTTCCTACTGTGCTCTTGCTTTAGACCTTTCACCCTACTTCTGGGTTATGTACATTTTAAGCTCGGTGGTGTAAAAAGGCTGAGCGACCGTTCATCATATACAGTGTTGTGTGTCAAAGTGGCATGCATGTTTAAGAAAGTACATTCTTAGCCATCTGAACTAAATATACAGTTGGTAACTGAGTAAGAACAGAATTATTTCCACTAGAAACTGGCTGGTGTATTGCTGTTAGCTGGATGGCTAGCTTCACATGTGATGCTGTTGCATGACCCACTGTGTAGTCGGACTCTGAAAAAAAAAAAACAGCCTGTGAAGGAGAGGGGCAGGGAGCGCCAAAAACTGCTGGGAGGATTTTCTAACTAGTCCACAACCAGTAAACTCACCTCCAGTGATTTGAGTAAGGGCACGGACTCGATGAAAGTCTCGTACATCCTCCTCTTCTTGTAATTGTTCTTCACAATGAGTCTACGAAATGTGGCACGGTCCTAGGGAAAACAAACACGAGTTAATGAAGCTGCTGCTCCTCCTGTGCTCGGCCACAGGGAGGCGCTGCAGCAGCATGAACCATCAGAGCAGAGCCCGGCTCCATTCACAGATTACAGGACTCCTTTCTTAACGTGTACTGTATTTGGTAACATAAACTGTACCTAACCTGCTACCAATGCAATCCTAAGGAGACAACTAGAGGGAAAACAGTTTGAAACTGAGCTTTTAAGATTTAGAAAAGGTAGCATTTGCTGTTAGAAATTGACTGACAGAGCAACATAATAAATGTGTGTTTCTCCTTGGGGGCATTCTTACAGTATTTTATAATCATCAGTTAGATTTAGTTTAGTTTATTTGCACAAACGAAGGTATAAAGTACATACAATAAATTAAAAAAGCTATTTCAGTCGAGGAGTGGAAAGAAGCTTGAAAGGCTTATTCAGAGTCCTTCCCTAATACAAGAAAAAAAAAAAAAACTATAGATCTCTAGAGCAGAGGGGTTCCTCAGAGTAGCTGCAGAGGGGCTGCCAAATTATTGTTCAATGGTTTAATTTCTTGTAATATGTCTGAAATACATTAACATGAATCCGACATATTATTAGTAAAGATAAAAAAAAAAATAGATAGCCATCCACAGATACAGTTAAGCTTAAAGATTTACTGTGCCACATTTTAACATTATGTATATATATGAATATGCTAACATTCCTTATTTTAAAAGCTTATTGTATGCACCATAAAAAGGTATGTGTAAAGGCTTTAGGCCGCCCTACACATTATTGTAGGTCCAGTTTAATATGCAACTAAATTGTACACAATATATGTAATAGGGTGTCCCTGTTCTGTCTCTCTTTCAGCTAAGGGGTCCTTGGCCTAAAAAACGTTGAAGACCCCTGATCTAGAGAATCACACATCCCATCAAAATCTTCTTACCAGTCCCCATAGTGCCCCCTCCTGGGTGGCGACGATGGTGGCGGCGCGTGGTGTGTTGTACATGAGTGCCAGCTCGCCAAAGCTGCCCTTATTGTCATACTGACCCACCGTTATTCCCATTACAATGATGTCATACACACCCCTGTGAGAGAAGAGAAGAGAGGGAGAGCGAGTTAGGGAAAGAGACAAACAAAAAAAAAAACAGCAAACGAGGTAAAAACACAACACAGAAAAAATAAATTCAAAAGACTGATTTATTGAGCCAATAGAGTGGATCAGCGTTTTGTTTGACGTACTGACTGGTTTAAATAGACATCTAATTATAGCTTATCTGTAGCTTCCGGGCAGGACCCTGTGTCAGTTTGGCGACTTGGTGAGCAAATCATTGACTGAGTTTGTGTGGGTGCACTAGTGTGTACAATTGTGTGCATATTTCTATTAAAGTAGAAGCTTTTCATACAAGCGCTTAACTGTGACAATATGAAAAGGTGAGAGCAATTCAGTGTAGCTATGATCATTGTTGTATATCTGCATGAACAGAATCAAAACATGTTTGTCATGGTTGTATGGGTTTGTGATAGAGTAATATTTTAGCAGAGCAGCACTGTCTTCCCCCCTTCCCTCTCTCTCTGTGTATAAGGATTAAACCTGGGAAAGGTAATTTGCAGTGCTACTCCTCTGCAGGATTAACCAGTCATTTTGTAAGACAGCTAGTCCTCCCATTGGCTGCTTAGTGTGCTAAAACCCTTGCTGGTGTATTAGTATTGACTTAGTTTGACTGGATTACCATGACGATGGGGACGATGACCACTTGTGTCGTCGCCTACCTGAGTACAGTTAAGCGAGACGATCTAGACATTGTTTAAAATACTGTGCTGCTGGCTCTTCATTAAACAGACAAAGTAGGTGTGAAACATGTGACCATTAATACATTATACACAATAAATCAGCTTGAGCTCAGGAGGACAGATGGAAAAGAAGAGAGCCAAGATTCTTTAATAACCACTTTAACTGTTTGGTAAAACAGACTCAGCCATCTTCAATACCCTGAAGAGGCTCACTATATTGAAGAGTACCACAGTAGCCGGAGGACAAACGGATGTTCCTTCCTGTACTAAGAGGATGTGTGTATAATCAGGATTTTCTGTCTAGTCAACCCTTGGGCAAGGCATTTAGTGACTTTTAACCTTTCAAAATAGAAGATGCAACATCTCAATAATTATGATATTTGAACTGGTGATGACTTTTTGATGGAATATTAACATATGTACAAATTAACTTGTGTGGTTAAAGCTATAGTGCGCAATTATTTTTTATTAATGAACGTCCGTTACATTAAAGCCATTGCCAAATGAGTTGATACAAAGCTAATTAAGCCCATCAGCTCCACAAATCTCTCTCTGTATTTCTCAGTTTGGCTAGGTTTACAAAATGGTGTAGTCCAGCGACATTCGCACGCAGCTCATGTGATGCATTTACGTCAACGTTGATAAAGGACAACAACAGCGTTCAGCTTTGGAGACGAAGAGGACATCAAATTGACAAGATAATTACCTCTTCTAAAAGATCTAATTTTTTTTTAATCCTCCGTGTCCTACTTGATTTGACAAGATAACCGCTACTAGCAACTACGTGGAGAAGGGGTGGGGGTGGTGCGCGATCACCGAAGGCGAGTCAGGTGAATGCACCGAAAGTGTTGTCATTACTTAAAATTCCTCATTGGGGGGGGGGAAACGGAAACTACGCACTATAGCTTTAAGTTACAGCTGACTTAAACATAATTCAGCCAATCAGATCTCATTACCACAACGATCCTTTTCACATCGTACACGTCAACGCTCCCATTATGTATTCACCCCTGATCCCTTAGGGTGTTCCTTACCATAGTAGCACATGGGCCAAGCTGGATGCTTGGAGGGTACAGTTATACTTTCAGTCTCCTTTTATGCCTAATAAAATCATCAAGATGTACTATTTTTGAGTTGGCTGACAGTCTGTTAATGTCTAGCATTGTGATAGGGCTGGGCAAAATCGATATTGTGATGAGACTGGATATCGTCTTAAATTTTGGATATCGTAATATTGTGATATGACACAAGTGTTATCTGTCCCTGGTTTTAATGGCTGAATTACAGTAAAGTGATGTAATTACCAGACTGTTCTAGCTTTTCTATTATTTGCCTTTAGCCACTCAGTTATTATATACACATTAATGATGATCATTTATCAAAAATCTCATTGTGTACATTTTTTTGTAAGCACCAATTGTCAACCCTACAATGTCGCTGCAATATTGATATTGAGGTATTTGGTCAACAATATTGTGATATTAGATTGTTTTCCCATATCGCCCAGCTCTACAGTATCATATGTTAACAGGAATGGAGAGGGAATGTATACATATAGTTGAATTACACATTATAAAAATAGGAAACATTAAACAGGTACTCTGTCCTGTTTTCTTTCCTGCTTTTCTTTTTCATTTCTGTTTTCATCTCTGTGTGTGTCCATGCTCATACCCCACCTTGCTGGTGACATTAGCTAACACCTACGCTTTCCCAGGCCAGGGAAAATCCCGGGATAGTATATGACCAGGCAGGCGTGCTGCTTGTAAAGGTCATCGCACATCTCAGGGAGCACACTCTTAGAAAGTTTGTATGCAGATTGAACGATAGCAAACAAGTGGAACTAACTAAACCACGGTGCTGAAATGATGGAATAAACAATGACCAGCCAAACACTGGTCTGTTTTCCGTTTGGTGGCAGAAGATAAGAACTGACATCTTGAGGTCTGTTCTAGTAGAAAAAGGGCTAGTTGGACTCGTAAAGTCTCAGGGATCATCGTGAAAGTTCATCAAAGTTGCCTCTATTATTTAAAAACAACTAGATTCAACCTTCAAACCTAAAATGTTTTCATTTCTTTTTACACAACAAGGACAGTTGTGATGGACAGTTCTTAGCTCAAAATGTGTTATAGGAAGATAAGGAGAACCATTTTAAAGTTCCAGCAACTTAACATTGTATTCCAGCCCGGGCTACAAAACCTGTCCCGTGAAGGCCTGTGTACACAGCAACAGTTTACATTAGCAATATGGCAGGAACATTACACACAGCCTTTATAGGTGCTGTATACATGGGCACAGACATACACAACGCCATAAGGTGGCCGGGCAGCTGTGGCTAAGGAGAGC
The DNA here is from genome assembly GCA_023631565.1 of Gymnocephalus cernua. NCBI lineage: Eukaryota > Metazoa > Chordata > Actinopteri > Perciformes > Percidae > Gymnocephalus > Gymnocephalus cernua. The sequence continues at coordinate 18,191,990 of CM042433.1, forward strand.
CAATCGGAAGGTCGGCGGTTCGATCCCCGACCCCTGGACTCTACGTGTCGAAGTGTTCTCGGGAAGGATACAGAAGCCCAAATTGCTCTCGATGCTGGTTGTGCGAATGTTCGGAATGTTATGTACGTGAATGTTTATCTGATGAGCGTCAGTGTATAAATGTGTGTGAATGGGGTGAGAATGATGCCTGTAGTGAGTAAAGCACTTTGAGTGGTCGCTGAGACTAGAAAGCGCTACATAAATGCAGGCCATTTACCACAATCATAAACAGTGAAGCCCAAGTCAACACAAGCCCGACTGTAAAGACCAGCAAAACGGCTACAGCGTTGAAAATCTTTAATCTTTTTTAGGTGTCCACACCATCCACTATTATTTATTGCATCAATCGTGTAATTAAAAGTACCTTTTAGAAAAATATACTTTTTAATTGACAACACTGTCAGATTTAACTGTATGGGTTTTTGTTTAGGCTGTAATTGATGGTGTTGTATTGGTTTCAGCTGTTTCTAATATTTTTACTCCCCTCCGTATATAAACTATACAGGGATTTACATAACACAAGTGACTCAATGTTGTCAAGACATTTAGTGAAATATATACATACGTATCAAACATAAAATGTGCACAAAGGAATCATCCTCGCCTTCGTCGTTTTTTTTGCAATAACTGTCGAGCCTTTCTGTCATTAGGCTCACAAAAACAAACTGGCAGCGTCTGCGTCAACACGAGCGTCTACCTCTCTATGACGTAGAAGTTGTCTCCATCGTCTCCCTGGTCGATGACGTGCTCCAGGGGCTGAACTCGTAATTCAAACATGGCGTCCAGCACCTCCGAGAACTGCTCCTGAATGGACGAGAGGGGGGGGGACACTTTCTCTTTGTTTTACCAGCGTATGCAATTTCAGAAAAATATTAGCGTCACTGAGTCCATCATAATGTCATAGATTTATCGTAGTAGATAAGAGACAATAAAAAACAGAAATAGGTTTTAAAAATATGAAATTCAGTTTCAGCCAAAACAAACGTGGATAAATCAAACACAGCGACATTACACAGACGTATGATTGTTGGAATTGCTTTTTGGAAAACGGGCAAGACAATCTACTTATGCCCAAATATAGGAGGGTTTAAATATAGTGTTGTTACCCCAAACAAAAATCAAGCACACAATAAGAAGATCGTAACTTGGGCATTCTATGACTGGTTATATGGTTTCTACCCACCCCAAATCAGAAAAAGTTGGGACAGTATGGAAAACACAAATAAAAAAAGAAAGTAGTGATTTTTAAATGTACTTTGACTTGTATTTCATTGCAGACAATACAACAGCACATCATTTAATGTGTTCCTCATGATTTTTATTGTTTTTCAAAAAAACAAAATTCCTATTTTGGTTCTTGCAACACATTTCAAAAAAAGTTCGAACAGCAAAGCATTTACCACTTTGTAATGTTGCCATTCCTTTTCAGATTGGAGCGGGGGTTTGAGTCATTCTTTTCTGGTGGACAACAGTAAACTACATTTGAATTGTGTTACAACAGCGTTTTGCCAAATTACACACGTGATGCAGAGAGAGGGGCATGGCTGAGCCAGCTGAGACAGACTTGTCTGATGGCTTGGAAGAATTAACATAAAATTACAATGGTTAATGTTGATATAAATGATGACCCTGTAACCAATTGGATCCATGGAATATTTGAAAGGTTGAAAGACATGATTCCATAGCTGCCTTTGCTAGCAGCCTCATGTGTTGCGGCTGTTGTGCAATCCCCTGTCTCAGAACCCTAATGAATAGATTGATAATTACGGCCTTATCAAAAGAGGGTGCTCCCCCCGCCTATCAGATGTTAGCCACAGTTGAATTTATTCCCCCTGCCTACGAGGAGGGCCATGTGAACGAGACTGACACTTCCTCTGATGAGGAGGAAGGAGTTCAGTCACGCTGGGTCTAAAAATTGCTCCCTGTCACCACCCAGTGCCCCCCTCTCCCAGAGTCCCACCTGTCCTATCTCCAACTGTTGTTTCTATCCTTAAAAGACGTTTAGGGACTGAAGACACCAAGTGATGAAGTGTTTCATGTGTAATTTTGTTCCATTCTTGCTGCAAACAAGTCTTAAGGTGGGCAACAGTACGGGGTCTTTGTTGGCGCATTTTGCGCTTCAAAATGCACCACACATTCTCTATTGGAGACAGATCGGGACTGCAGGCAGGCCAGTCAAGTACCCATATCCTCTTCCTCCGCAGCCAGGACTTTGGAATGTGTTCAGAATGTGGTTTTGCATTATCTTGTTGAAATATGCATGGACGTCCCTGGAAAAGATGTCTTCTTGAAGGCAGCATATTGTGCTCCAAAATCTCTATGTACTTTTCAGCATTAATGGTGCCATCACAGAAGTGGAAGTTAACGTTGCCAAGGGCACTGACACAACCCCATACCATGACAGACCCTGGCTTTTGGACTTGTTGCTGGTAACAGTCTGGATGATCCTTTTCTTCTTTGGACCGGAGCACACGGCATCCATTTCTCTCAAAAAATACCTGAAATACTGATTCATCTGACCACAGTACACGTTTCCACCGTGTGATGGTCCATCCCAGATGCCTCCAAGCACAGAGAAGTCGACAGCGCTTCTGGACACTGTTAACATAGGGCTTCCTTTTGGCACAGTACAGTTTTAACTGGCATTTGTGGCTGTAACTACGTATTGTGGTACTTGACAAAAGGTTTGCCAAAGTAGTCCTGAGCCCATGTGGTGATATCGCTTATAGATGAATGACGATTCTTGATGCAGTGCCGCCTGAGGGATCGGAGATCACGGTTGTTCAGCTTAGGCTTGCGCCCTTGTCCTTTACGCACTGAAATTTGTCCTCATTCCTTGAATCTTTTAATTATGTTATGCACTGTTGAAGGTGAAATAAGCAAATGTCTTCCTATCTTTCTTTGAGGAACATTGTTTTTAAACATTTCAATAATTTTCTCACGTATTTGTTGGCAAACTGGCGATCCTCGGCCCGTCTTTGCTCCTAAAGGACTAGACCTTTCTTGGATGCAGCTTTTGTACCAAATCATAATTACAATCACCTGTTGACATCACCTGTTTCAAATCACATCATTATTTAACCAATTTACCTGATTACTAGCCCTAAATTGCTCCTGCCCCAACCTTTTTTGGAACTTGTTGCAGGTCTGAATGACAGGAAAGGATGTATATTTACAAATGAAATTAAGTTGACCAGACAAAACATGAAATATTTTGTGTTCACATTGTCTGCAATGAAATACAAGTCAAAGTACATTTAGAAATCACTACTTTCTTTTTTTATTTGTGTTTTTCATACTGTCCCAACTTTTTCTGATTTGGGGTTGTAGACAAGACAAGTAGAGATTGTATTGTTGTATGGTAGGATGTACATGTGCAAATATGTTTCACAAGTACTTATTTGACCCTTTTCTCTGCAGTTCATGTAGTGAACTGAATTTCAATCTTTTGCCAACACGTTTTTGTACAAATTTATCATCTGACCTTCCCCGAGAGCAGCTGGTTCTAAGTGTGGTCCTTGAGGAGAGTAGAGTGACATTATATACAGAGAGAGCAGAAGGGAAACCCCTGTACTTTGAAAGTAAATCCAATGCACACTTCTGCTATTACTACTACTTTTATGAACCACAGAATGTTTCCTTGCTGTTGCAGCTGTAGTTTGTGGTGTGATGTATTGGATAACATTTTCTTTTACGAGTCGTTTCTAATAATATTGCTCAATCATATATTAATTAAGCAAATACTTGATGCACGTTCTGTATAATTAAGTATGTAGTTCATGGGTTCCCAAACGTTTCCAGCTCAAGATGCAAAAAGCGAAATTTGGTGTCTCCCCCGGGGTCCAAACTTACAAAAACACATCATGAATTGCCATGACATCTACATTTAAAATGAACAAACCATGAATTTTAAATGCATACAAAATGCATTGCATTGCACCTCTCCACATAAACACATTGAGGCCTCCTCTGCATTTCGAATGGCTTTATTGAAGCCAACGTTTACAAACTCTTACTTGCATTTTGGTTTCGACATGATACACGCGATCGAGAGTGAGGGAATCACAGAAGTCACACTCAACATTATGTCAGCCAGAAAGTGTGAACTAGTTTTCAGGTCGAGGTTTGGGGGGCACACAGCATCTGAGCTTAACAGGCTAGTGAAGGCCAGTAATTAGGAAAATGATGTCACATATAGCATTGTTATGCATTTTACTCTACTGATTGGCAACCCAATAAAAAAAAAAAGGGTCTGCGACCTATTTTGGGTCCTGACCCTAAATTTGGGAAAGACTGATGTAGTCCATTAAACCACTGCCTCACTAACCCCTAAAGATAAGAGATAAGATGGACTGTATTCCTCCCACAATGGGGAAATTAATTTATCACAGCAGCTCTATGCAGCACAACAACTAAGAAAAATCCACATTATATAGAAATATGTAATATACAGTTACTGTAGGGTAGGGCAATTAACCAAAAGTTACAGAAATCAACATCATGACTATAATTTAACAACCTAATGTCATCTACTAGTGCATTCCATCATACAAGGTTGTGACCCTGTTATTAATCGTTAGAGGCAAATGTGTAATAAATCTTGATATTGATTTTAGTTGTATTCATGGCCCAGCTCTATTGTAGTGTTACTGTACTCCATTGTATTGCATTACACCCAATCAGGCTTTGGGTTCTCAGTAGGCCTCAGTGTACCTGGGTCGAAAAACACCGAATGTAAAAGGGATTAAATTGTTTGCACGAAAACATGAATAAATGAGTGGAGAAACATAATGAATGCAGATGCTTTCATACAGGGCACAAGAAGTCCCTGAAGCTGCAAGCTAGTTATGTGTTAGTGTGTGTGTGCATATCTCTTTTTGCGTAGGTTTGTGATTTTTACCTGATCTAGTGTTTTGAAGAGTAGAATGTCTCGGCATGACTCCTGCAGTCTGCAGCGCTGGTCATCTGTTTTTGGGTGAACCACTCTGGGCTCCGAGTCTTCTTCGTCCTCGTCCGGGTTGAACGCCTCCGCGCACACTAGAGGGAAGACATGTAAACCCACTTTACACATTGCATTAACAGATCCTGTGTGATTACATTGTAATTAGACAGAGGAAACAATCCAGGTAAGAAAGTATTCTATGGACACATCAGAAACTCATTAAAGGGGTGCTAGAACACAAAACAGATTCTACCTTGTCATAGTTGAATTACGACAGTTTGGTGGGTAAATAGGACATACATAGAACCTCAAAATCCCATTGACACCTCTTTCCTCTGCAAATCTCACTACTTCCAACTGCCTCTGAAAACGGGCAAATCCCAAATCCTTATTTGGCTCAGTTGTCTGTCTTTGTCACGCCCCAACATTTACATAGGCTACACCACTGACCTGAGGTCAGCTTAGTCTTCTGAATCTAGGTTGCGCAGATCTCTGCTATTCAATTAATAAATTCACTTCTGAGACTTTTTTATGAGAGAAATCAACGATCAATGTAAAGCTCAAATATGGCCGGGTTTGCTGCCTTCCCTGTCGGCCTCTCCCCCTTCACAGACCCGCTGAACTGGAGCTCTGTCAGGATCTCACACACAAGCTGTGTAGCCTACTTTAGAAAGAATGTTTGGAAGTTTTTCAAGGATATTAAAAATGAACAACGGTCGTAAATGCAGTGTTCCAGACTGTACAACGGAATAGCTTACTGGCAGAGAAAAGTGAGTAAATGGAGAGGGAGTTGTGGATTTAACGCAGCGCCACTGGCAGAGGACATGCTTGCAGGGGTTCACTCTCCGCTCCGCGCTTACTAGCTACGAGGTGAGTTGTGATTCTTTGTTGGAGGTTTTTTATGTCCCAAGGGTAACGTTACAACAACACTAGTTGAATGTGTCGAAACTGCATTTTTGTATCAGCTGTTTTAGCCGCCGCAGGTCGCGCCCGGGCATGTAACAGACAGTGTGTCTGTGTCTGTCTGTGTGTGCGCTGTGCAGCAGTGTGTGTGAGAGTGAGTGAGTGAGTGAGTGTGTGTGTGTCTGAAATATGAGACTTGCTGTATCGTCTCCAATGTACGAGTGGTTCCTCAACCAATCAGCGCGCAGCTCATCTAAATATTCATGAGCATACCATATTTGGAAGAAAAGCTCTCGTTCCAAATAGAGCCATTCCACAGGGATGATAAGGGCCTAAAAAAATATCACCTGGGACATTCTGAGCCCAACCAATGTTGCATACCCTATTAGGAAACCTTAAGGAACAGTGTGAAATATGATTATATGGGGCTATAATCATTCTATCACCCCTTTAAGCCACAGTAACAACTATGTGTAAATGACATGAGCTTCCAAGGAAAAACGTAAAATTATCTTGGCAACAAGGATAAAAACAAGCAAGCCAAGAGGTTGCATGCAATTCAGTGACAACCTTGTCATAAGTACACTATCACTATATTTGTGGATGCGTAACTAGTAGTACAAAATGTTCATTGTTGGTCTTGAAAGACAGACTGACATTCGTTTGTGATATAACAAATCATTGGTCATTGTATGACTAAAGTTTCCTTTTCTGTAACCTGCACATTAGGCAGACCTTTTTTTTTTTTTTTTTTTTTTTTTACATTTTTAACATTAGGTACCAGTTTAAAAAATACTTTTGACATTACACAATCTATTGCGTAAAATATCACTGAACATGTATCATTATATATTCAACTGAACTACTGTAAATGCTGAGTATATTAGCAGAGGTGCATTGTAATTTACCCACACTTACAGATGCTTATTGTGATTCTACACTGATTTACAGTAAATAAAGTACGTCTGCAGGTTCCACACAACCAATATCTATCAGGTGACAGAACAACTTTAAAGTGTGAAGATGCATTTAAATGTCACAGATAAATGTAGAGTACCGTTCACTGAGTGTTTAATTAATAAGCTATACGTTTCACTGTGTGGAAGTGATTGGGATACTTTGGTTATGTGTAAGGCAACATGCATTTGACTTAAATATCGCTATCCTAACTTTGTAAAACAAATAAATACATAGATATACATTAACTGGATTGTTATTTAAATAATAAAATCGTGCACCGGTAACTTGGTTAAAAGAAATCTTCAACTGAAATGTAAAGCTTCTAAATTTAGCAACAAATTGGTCAAAAGTTAACAGGAATTAAAATTCTAGTATATAATGTATATAGTATATATAATTGAATTAGATGGGCCTATTATCACCGATACCCGATCCAGCTATTTGAGTCAGTATCAGCCCAATATCCCATATCAATAATTGATCGGTGCATCTCTAACTGTATGCACCTCGTTTTGACACACACACACACACACACACACACACACACACACACACACACACACACAGGAAAGGTTACACAAGAACACACACAAGCAGAGAGGAAGATATTGTACAACACAAAATGAGGTGATGGCCTGCAGGAGAAGGGGACATCATTACTGCAGGACACAGATGAGCCCTGAAGTGAGGAAATGACACATGCAGAGCGACATGTTTTCCCATACTGGATGACAAACCCTGACAAGGTCATTTTCAAATTGTCACTACGTATCTGTGTTTCCTCCAACTCTGTAGAGACACACTCCACTTCTCACATGACATTTTCACAAAACACATGGATGTCTGCAGGAGTGCGTGTGCAATCATGAGTGTCACGTCTTATCTCTCAGCATTCATACCAGTCACGTTTGAAGCCATGTGACCTCTGGAGTGTCAACGTGTTACCTCCTTTAGTTCAGCTTGTTTGGACTGGTAGATACAATGGACCCAGCTAAAAGCAGTTAAAAAGTGAGCCTGTGACGCAGCTAATTAAGCATGAACATATTCTGTACCAACGACATGACACAACCCCAAAGCACAATGGTTTCATGAGCATGAAGACACAGGTGTTAGTACAAATAATCGGCTTTGTGTGTTCTTCCTGAATGTCACTGAAAATAAGAAAATACAGGCAGAGTCCTTGGCAGCGCCCGGGTTTGAATCCTACCTGCGGCCCTTTGCTGCGTGTCACCCCCTCTCTCTCCCCCTTTCATCTCTATAGGCACTATCTAATAAAATGAAAAAAGTCTTATAAAAAAATAAATAAATAATATAAAATATAAATAAAAAAAAGACAGATCCATCATAGCTAAAGATTAAGTTGCCGGAATCAGATGTGTTTTGTTTCCACCACGCTGCCAAAACCTCTGTCTGTCCCTGGCAGGATGACAGGATACAAAAACACCGGCCAATAAACACACTACTTGTGTTTTGTTTACAAGATCCCTTGTAACAGGTCAGTGTGATTAAATCTAATGCAAATATGTAATCAAGTCATCATTTTCACCCTGCTTTCGGGCCAAAGAAAATAAATTGTAGATGTGATTGTGGCCTTATGTTTCTAACCACTTTCCCTTAACTTTTCTCATCTACAAATTCAGTTACTGCTTTTCAACATTTCTTAAAATGCTTTTAGAGAGGAGCAAACATGTGCCAGGAGTAAAGTTATTTTGTGGATACACATTTCTCTACCCTGAATGACTGGCAAAGTAACCAAGTAAAGGCATATTACTGAATATATATATGTGATCACTGGAAAATAAACAACTTAACTTTAATACTGAATGTACGCAATACTAAAGACAATATTTCTATGATGAAATCTCTAGTTCATATGGGAAACAAGCTGATTAACTGATGGCTTTTTTTCAATAGAAAATGTATTTTCTGAAATAACGAAACAAGTAAACAAGTTATTTGGAAGACCCAAACATATTTAATGTGTGTGTTGATTTTAAAAGTCACTGAAGGTTGGGTCTGATACAATGGCCAACACTGATGTGCAAATTGTTCTCTCTTGTTGCACTCTACTGTACACTTAGCGACCAGAAAAACAGAAACGCCTAATCAATGTAATTCAATACAATAAGTAGCCCTGCATTAACTACTACCTCACTATAAAGACAACCCCTTTGGCCAGCAGAGGTGTAACCTCTCACATTGCTGCAGTGATGTACAGGTGTACTCCAGGACCATGTGACATCACTGTTGGGTGTAGTTACAGGTGAAACAAAGTACACTTAACCCCACCCAGAGTGATGCTGGCCGTGGTCTGAGGACTTTCAAACAGAGAGGACAATGAAACCTTGCTTCTCAGCCTGGTGTAAAGGTTCAGTTTTTGTTGAGAATACTGCTTTAAATCGATGATTCAATACTTTATAGTTAGTGATGGTGTTGCATTATTCAGTACATTGAAATAAGTTGTTTATAATATTTGACCACCTTATTTACAAATATGGACAAGTAAAACGTTTAGAAACACCTTAGAGAATGATGTAATCCAGTACCACTACAAACTTGCTGAATGAGCAACTCTCTGACAACACAAATTAGTAATGATAAGTTTCTCAAAGATTAAATACAGATTTACAGAACTTGTCATCTTATTATTTATATTATATATATATATATATATATATTATTATAATATACTAAGACCTGTCTGTTTCTGATAAGTGTGTCATTGGGTATTCTTGTCCTACGCATTCGAACAATTATCGATGGAACATAAAACCATAAACTACATGTGTCCAGGAAAGCATGGCACATCACATGAAGCATTTTCTCTCTTCTGTTAAAAATGTCATGATAAAGGGGTAGATTTTTTCCCCCTGAGAAAACACCACAACACAAAACACATGCAAAAGAAAACTACATACAATACAAACTGAAAAAAGGACTTTTGTAGTAACATCTCTGGAAAACACAATGAGCATCATATTTACGCTCCATCTTTGTTGTTGTATTAACACAATGTCTCTTCAGGGCTCAAAAAGGATCAGAATGTCTTACAGCATTACCACTACAAAGAAGGTCTACTTGTACTACACAACAAAGAAACGTCGAACCTCTTTGTTTACCACATCATAAAAGGAAGGTACTCTATACAACTGGATGTTAAATATACAAAACAGTACAACAAAGCTGACAACTTATACAAATTAACACCCCATACTCCACAAAGAAGCTTTACGCTTTAAGCTTTATTACGCGGTGGTATACAGTAGACTGCAGGGTTAACAGTGACAGTCAGACAGCAGTAAAGATAAACATCAGCGGACACACCCAGCGCCTAATCAATGTTCAGTGCTCTGTGACGGCTGACGACATTCAATTACTCATGTGTACACACTAGACGTGTACGACGAAGCGTGAGAAAACACGAGAGAGAGAGAGAGAGAGAGAGAGAGAGAGAGAGAGAGAGAGAGAGAGAGAGAGAGAGAGAGAGAGAGAGAGAGAGAGAGAGAGAGAGAGAGAGAAAACCCACTGCTGTGGTACTTCTTAATACTGGGTTTTAAAATCATGGCATACACAAATACACTTATTACCAAAACATCAACGACAGACACACAAATTAGTAAGTCTACCTGTTGGCCTCAACGTGCATGACACGCAATAATGCAGACACTGAGACAAATTGGCAGCGAGGTGTGCAATGTTGTCCCTAGTGTGGATTACACTTAAGGGACATGACGTCAAACATATGCATATACATGGTCACACACACACACACACACACACACACACACACACACACACACACACACACACCTTACCTGACACTCTCCGGTTGAATCTGCTGGGTGGTGGAGCTGTGGAAGGAGAGAGAAAAGAGAGAGGTAAAATTAACATTATTGTTTTTACATAATGACATTTAATACGATTTTGTGATTGCTTTGAAATCCTCATTACCATTATCTGCTCTGAACAGACAGTGTTGATAACAATAACTGAAGGAAAAGAAGATTTAGAAAAGGAAAAAGGGACAAAATGCAGACATTGATTCAGAGTGACAGCCAGCATTGAAGAGAGAAATATACATACAGTCAAACAGATAAAGGCAATAAGAGGTGAAGAGACAGAGTAGTACAAGCATAAAGATATAGATGTGGGGAAAAACAGAGACAGAGTTTAACTAGGAGACACACACATACACACACACACTAAGCAGCAATAATCACACAATAATTGCCTCATGCCAGACAGCTATTAGTGGATTAACAAATAATTTAATAAGAGCCCTCATAGCTACGTGTTTAGAAGTAAAATATTTATGAGGAATTATGTATTAGAAGAGAGAAAGGATGAAAAGGTTATGGCAGTTATGTTATTATCAAATATGTCACACTGTGGCTTCATTACACCATGTCCTAACAGCTCCCATTACATATTAGCAATTAGTCTGTCTGAACCAGCAACACATTTCTATCCTCAAATGTTGAGGTGCCCTATCTTTAATTGTGATGCCAGTGTCATGTAACGCGAGAGGTTCGTGGTTTGTTTATGTTTTGACTTGACAAGCAGACTTGTCTGTGCCAGTGTAGCCAGCCTCAAGCTGGATACACAGATGCTGTTGGGACACTGTTAACGTTCCTGAACTACCAGGATGGCGCATCTGCTGATTTAAAACTCTGGGACTCACAACAGCAGGCACCTGGCCAACTAACTGACCCTGATCTCTGACCCCGCTGAAGATCTCTGTATTACAAACATAATGTTCCTGCTGCTCTTTCAGACCTTGCATCTAAGCATCACTTGAGTGCCAATAATGTGACGTTAAATTAAACCCTTGAGTGTGAAATTGCAATTATACAACAGTTACCAACAAAATAAAAGTTATAATCAAAATGTATTCATGTTGTGGGGCAATTCACTTTCAAAATAAAAAAAGAGCAACAGAGACGATTTCTAGTCCCTCCCTGTTTAGTCAGCCATTCAACATAAGCTAACGTTAGCTTTGTAGACATTGTGGGATTTCCCAATTAGCGCAAATATAAACAACAAACTGCTTTACTAGCTCTATACTGTTATTACTAAGATATCTGCTGAATTTTTTATTTTTTTTTTCTTCATCGACAGATTTAGCTTCTGTACGTCCGCTAAAATACCATCTGGCAGCTATATCTAAGATACCGCCAAGTCACAGGCATAGCTGATCCAAACATTTCCAGTGAATTCAGGAACCCCCAGTGTGTTCCACTGGGGTTCCTGAATTACTTACATGAATACAAATGTTTTGAAACATTTTGAAAGTTTTTTTAATTCTGTTGAAACAGAAATGGCGGAGCAATATTTTAAGTGATGCGCCAGGTATGTTCAAATGGCAATGGGTGTGCTGTCATGCTGATTTTGAGCACGTTCTAAATGTCTAGTTGACCAATCAGATTACCTGATCGGATCTACTTGTTGTATACTTGAAAAAATGAAATATCTTTCCTAACAAAAGACCATAGCTAATCACAGCGTTTACCTTGTTTGGGACACAAATATTGTGCCAGTGAATGTGTTTATATTCACATTAGTAATCACGTATAATTAAAGATAATCTTTTTAAAAGGTGGCCCATTAGAATGCCAAGTGCCTCTTACATTAGGCCAGATGAGTTAAATAATTATGTCACTTCCAAATATGAGATATATAAATTAGCCAGGCAATAATAGCATATAGCCTAAATCGATCAACCTTTTATGAAAGTAAATGTTCTCGGAAAATATGCAGAATCCATTCCACGTATACAGGGATCAGGATGCTAAGGTGATTAACAGCCAAACCCAAATCTACTCCTAACCATAAAACAACAAAGTTATATATATATATATATATATATATATATATATATATATATATATATATATATATATATATATATATATATATAAGGGCTGTCAGTTTAACGCGTTATTAACGGCGTTAACGCAAACCCATTTTAATGCCGATAATTTTTTTAACGCACGAGTAACGCATAGAGAGAGCAACGGGATCTGTTAGTCCACTTCTTTAACTGTCTATGGCCACGCCATGTCCCGCCCTACGAAGCAGCTGATTGGTTTGGTTTAGGCATTTCACCGCCAGTGGTGAGGATAGTGGATTGGTCAGGGGATAGGACCTGAACAAATGGAGTTACGTTACCTTCGACGCCTGGCCAATAGTAGTGATTGAAGGGCGGGTCTTGTAATTTCGCAGACCGCAAACAAACCAGACACAAGCCTCGGCCAGTTTTAGCTTGCTAGCCGCGTAGCTTGTAGGCTCGTGACGGCGATTATCTTCAGAGCGAGCGAGTAGTGACTCTACAGTCAGTGAGAGAAACAAAGTGTCTCCTCTGTTCTTTCTGACCACGGTGGGAAACCTGGAGCAGGAAAACCCTCTCCTTGATTTTACGGTGGTTATGAAAGAGAACGAAAACCAGGAAATGAGTCACGGGAAACCAGTTGCCATGACGACTGGCTATGCTGCTGACGACGCTATGAGCCCATAGACAGTAGGAAGAGCCACGCTCGCCTCAGGCATGAGGCAGTACTACCTGTAGTACTATCTGCAGGACTATCTACAGTACTATCTGCAATGGAAAATCGAGGTAACAGCGTTACATTGTGTGACAGATTATTAGTTCCAAGTGTGAATGTTAGTGTGAAGCTGAACATAACGTATATGACAATGTTGTTTTCAATAAAAAAAAAACATTGTCACAAAGCAAGCCAATCTACTTTTCCATGTTGATAAGAGAATTAAAATGAGAAAATATAATGGGACAAAAAGAAATCAAGGGACATTTAGAATAGATAAAAATGTGCGATTAATCGCGAGTTAACTATGACATTAATGCAATTAAATATTTTAATTGCTTGACAGCACTAGTATCTTTTGGTATGCATTTCAGAAAAAAAATGGTTAGGATTCAGGTGTAATTGCAAATAGTGATTAATCATGATTAATCCACTGAAAATTGTGATTAATTTGATTAAAATTTTTAATCATTTGACAGCCCTAATATATATATATATATATATATATATATATATATATATATATATATATATATATATATATATATATATATATATATATATATATATATATATATATATATACATACATACACACACACACATACATATACACACAATGTTAATGTTTCTTGGATTTTTTTATTCTATAAGTTAGTGGGTAATTAGTCATATGCTGTAAAAAAAAAAAAAAAAAAAAAGTAAAGTTCCATCCATCCATTTTCTGCTGCTTATCTAGGCTAATACCTTATCTGGTATTGGGTCCACATAGCAGCAGCCCTCTGGTTTTTTTCAGGCTTGGCCCAACTGAACCTAGGGCTAAGACACCTGCCTCTTTGGCAGGGGCTTGGAGGCAATGGGGTGAGGCAAGCCTTGCCCATCTTAGCCAGTTAACAAGGGTAGTTTGCTAGTAAAATACTGAGGGTGGTAGGTATATAAAAGCACACACCATAAATGTTTTAATCTCAATTAAAATTAATATAACACAATAGCTTTATATCTATGTCAGCAACCATTTCACCTATCAGCATTCTTCTTTTAATGGTTTATTCTCCTTCTGTAATAAAACATTTATGCATTATTTTGCCAGATGATGATACAGAGCCTAGATTTAACCAATGTTTGTAACCACATCAAACCAAACACAGGAAAAACATCCTGTGCAAGGCAGAGGATGATTCCAGGAAATGTCATAACAGCAGCTTTAATCAAGTTTAATTTCTGTTCATGATTTCAGTGCTGTGCACTTGACATGAGACAGTATTCATCAGAGTAGAGGCAGCCTGGAAGGACACTGCTGGATATGAATATGCATCAGGGATAATAAAGTGGCAAGTCAAGAGAGAGCCACAACTGTTAGTATGATGGAGAAATAACAAATGGCTTTGTGTGTGTGTGTGTGTGTGTGTGTGTGTGTGTGTGTGTGTGTGTGTGTGTGTGTGTGTGTGTGTGTGTGTGTGTGTGTGTGTGTGTGTGCATGCATGCACATTCAACACTGTGTGTACTTGGGCAGTATTTGAGTGTCTACAGAAGCATCCTGACCTGGTGAATGTGTGTACAGGGTGTTAAGTTACGCACAAAGAGACTGATGTCAGGGTCCTAAACACCTACTTTTTAACGCTGGGCCGTTAATATCTAGCATGGACATAGCGAACACACGAACACACACACACACACACACACACACACACACACACACACACACACACACACACAGAGTGTGTCCACTGCCACTGTATCACCATCCTCTCCGAGCCCATTAGCTCTACACTGTGAAGATGGGAGCCTAGGGTAAACTCACACATACACACCACTTTCCCCTAGTCACCTGGGGAGATGACAGTTTAGCACTCTACTCTCCATGGAGATCACTCTTAGTATCACTCAACACAGATCAAGCAACAGGATGTCTCGGCTACTGCTGCACTGACATTTGCAGCATCTGCAAAGGAAACTTCTATTGCTGTTTTAAAGGGATTTCCTAAAATGTGGTTGTGAGGAATTATACACAGAAAAAATGCATTAAGAGTGATTTCGGCATTTCAACTCTATTTGTATGCATGTGTTAACTCTCACATACATACCACACATTCAGACTCAACTTTCATTCTGCCTACCCCCAATCAATCTGCCTACAACATGGTAACTGCAAAATGAGTTATAACCTGAAATGTACCAAACAACAGCTAAACTTGTCCTTGGGAGATAATGATTTCCCTGCAGGCCACGGTACATTCTGACCATTTACCAATCCAAACAAATCAAAACCGTGGCTCTATTAAACAAGCTCTTAAATGGCAGCCTGTTAGACCGACTCTACACAAAGCACAGGCACATAATCTCTTGGTTTCTCAGAAGACTGGATGCGTAATGTTAATGAAAGTTAGTGGAAACAGGAAGAGGATCCATTCTAATTCTCTCAGCACTGGGTGCAGGAAGTGCACAATTAATTACAATTGAAGAATGATACAAAAACAAATATTTGGGACAAAAACAAATGTCTTACAAGAACAGTTCAAATTATTCTATTTCTATTATTCTAAATTTATGATTAAAGGGGGTCGGGATAGTGTGGTGGATCGTGGTCAGCCTGGTGGTGCTTTTCCAATCATTTTGTATTGTTGTCTTGCTTTGTCTTGTTTTATTGTTGTACCACTTTCAGTTTACTGTTTATTTGGTTTTTGAACTACCTATAAAAAAAAAAAAGATTGCCATTTGATATAATTTTATGATTAAACATCACCTGTTGTTTGTTAACATGTTTTTGTATTTGCTGGCCATGTTTGTGATATTCATTTAATCTTCTAAGCACATTTTAGAAGACTGTTGAATCAGATGGCCAATAGGCATTGATTAGGTGCTGAATCAGGAGGATACAGTATGTTAAGAATTACAACTCAATGCAAGCCATACTATTTCACAGATACAGAATGTATACCTATAGGGGTGTGCCACTACATAAAATTATTCGCGATATTAATAATTTCTAATATCATACAAAAAAAATGAATATCATGATAATGCCGAAATTCCGACTTGTGACATAATGACATACCGTTATGTACAGTAACAACAAACATGGCTGGAAGTGAAAAAGCTACCGGCTCCAACATGGAGGACCAGTCAGTTCAAAAAAGGGGAGCGACTTCAGTAGTGTGGAAGTGGTTGAGTCAATTCTTTGACCGGCGAGTCTTTGTCTCCCACACTGTGGCAGTACAAGAAGAAATCCCTCTGGCTATTACGATCCCCAATGTGACTGTTGTTAAAGCTTTAGTGCGTAACTTTTTGATAGTAATTAACGTCTGTTACATTCAAGCCATTGCCAAATGAGTTGCAAAGCTAATTAAGACTACCAGCTCCACACAACTCTTAGCTATGTTCAGAAGATTGTGGCGTCCGGTGACTTTCTGGCGCAGAAACTCGAGTGAAGATAATTGCCTCTTCTGAAGAGTTCATCACGTTTTTTTGATCCTCCGTGTCCTCCCCCGGTGCGCGGTCACGGAAGGCTTGTATCACGTGGACGCACCAACAGTTTTGTTGTCATTACTTAGAATTCCTCATGGGGGCAGCAGAAACTAAGCACTATGGCTTTTAGTGTCAACATATTATGGTCTGTTTATTGAGAAGTCAGTAAAATACATAGTTGACTTGAATAACATTACAAGCCTCTAAAACATAATATATATGATATTCCATCAGCGTGATTCTTCTCGTGCATATCGGAGGATGACAGATTCTTCTTTCCATTAATGTCTCAATTTACAAAAATGAATACAGTAAAAGCAGTAGTAATACATTCCCCTGAGTACAACACTATTCTCGGGTCCTCTCTGTCACTTATTGTGTACCTCGCCCCCTCAGGAACAGACTTTCCTCCCCCATATTGCTCCTAAAGCTTAATGACTCCTCTTCCTCACTATCTTCTCTTTTGCTTCCGAGTCTAGTTTATACTTACCCTATATCTCATAAGCTCAAGGCATAGATCAGTCTTTTGGAGTTGGTTATTGGGGATTGTAACAAGAGGACAGATGCATAGCAGCCTCTGGTGTATTGCCTGATACACTTTCTACTTCAATGTCTTTACCAGTTTATGACAAAGATTAAAGTCAACATCCAAATAGAAGTAGTTAACAGAGACTAGCCTCATGTTCACTGCCATCCCACACTAGGTTGAGACAAAAACACTTAAGCAGGCAACTAGCATTATGTTTATACATTGCAAGCCTCATACTGGATTGTTTTGGGAGACTGCTTATCGTTTACTAGTGTAAGGATGTAACCAATAGAGAATGCAATATAAATGAACAGCAATATCAAGGCAGTGACTAGTGCAAAAGTTACAGAAACACCTCTTTTATTTCTAATGACCAAAAATAAATAAATAAAAGTATATCTTTGAATGAAGACTGAACTGAGGTTTCTTCCCAATCAAATCAGCTATTTTTATACAGCTTTCCTCCCATGTGTCATATTGGCTCTATGTTCATGCCAGCCCAGCCAAGCTGTGCGATGCCACAAATATTAATTACCAGACTATTGTGTCCCGTAAATGACATTATATTGACATGTTTTCATGGCAAGGCAAACACGATTCAGCCAGAGCCTTTGCTACCAGATTATAGCTCTGGACCGGACCCTGACCTTTGACCTGACCCATCCCTAACACATGTGAAAGGAGAAATAAAAGTATGGACTGAAAAAATTAAATAAAAAAGTGGCATGCTAGTTTTTTATCCCACACTATATGCCTTGTGTTTGACTTGATTCAAGTTCTGAACAAAAAAAACAACCAGATAAATATGGATATAACTGATATTGTTCCATGGGAAAATGAATGAATCATGTGTCTGAAAACATATACAGCAACATCCTTTAACATCACTGAACCTTCCAGCCATAAGTCATCAGTTATCTATTCCCTGGTGACTATTCCCCATGACTCTGAATCCAACCCAAACCTCTCTTCCTCTTTCACTGCAAAACTATTTACGGTACGCAAACTTTCACATGGACCAATTAAAACAGTTTTTTTTTTCAATCAATCATTCTGTGTATATTTCATCTACTGACCATCACCTATTCAGTCTAACATCTTTCATGCATCTTCTTCCGCAAGTTGCGTTCTTGCTGGCAGGTTTGGAGCTGGACAGGGATATCTATCTCTCTCTCTCCCTCTCTCCCTCTCCCCCTCCCTCTCTCTCTCTCCCCCTCCCTCTCTCTCTCTCTCTCTCTCTCTCTCTCTCTCTCTCTCTCTCTCTCTCTCTCCCTCCCTGGAAAAGCAGCATGATGTTCAGTCTGATTAATTAACTCTAAGTAGAAAAATATTGTTTCATACATCAGTGACATTAGCTGAAAACAATGGCTGCTTGAAAGGTATAAAAATACATGTATGACTTTTAGAAAATGGTTAACAGTAAGTAGACTACTTAATGTGTGATAAGTGGAATGAAACATGTAACACCACCAAGGTCCTTTAAGGTTTAGGTTCTTTCTTTCTCAGTATTTCCACAGGTTTTATCATGATTTCTGTGAATGATAAATTTCAGCGACCTGATTTTTACCCTCTCCTAATTCCACTTTTTTTTGTTTCCTTCAATACAATCCCCCTCCCCTCCAAAACTTGATTGTCTGCAACATAACATCCTACCAGGAGGACACATTCCAACTGCTTAAAATGATTTGTTATGATCCCAGTCAAACTCATGAACAGGGTCAGATCACTGCAGGTACCGTCGCAGAGAGGCACACAGGCCAACAAAAACACATACACACACACATAATTAAAGATCTACACATGAACCCAAATAAACTGAAACTCTACCTAAACACAAATTATATAATTAGTAAATCACCTGAACAGAACATGTTCAGTCCCAGTGTTTCAACGATATCCCCTTCACCCTCCCTCCTCCCCCTTCTCGGCCATCATCCAGCCCCTTCTCCTCTACCCAGCTTGTAACAAGTGGCAGATCATCCCCCCCTCACGTTCTCTTTCTATCTCTACACCCACTCACTGCCATAACGGCATTAACAGATGGAAAGAAGAGAGAGATAGAGGGGGAGAGAAAAAGAGAGACAGAAGGACAGAGGGAGAAACAGAGGGGGAGAAACAAACAGACCAGAGTCGGATCTATTGTGATGCAAAAAAAGAAATAGAAACAGGGAGAGAGGAGAAAAAAGACGTAATAGCAAATTCCAATATGACAGAAACAGGGAGAGGAAAAAAAAAGACATAATAGCAAATTCCAATATGATGGTAGTAAGCTACTGTATATGTCTGTTGATATGGAAAAAAGGAGAAAGATTGGCAAAAGGAAAACTAGCTAGAGATCGGATAAACCCTATAGCATGTGATAACAATACAATAAAAACAAACGATCAAAATCATTGAGGCAGAAAGAAAGAGACAGAGAAATAGAGTGATAAAGCCCCTGAGTGAATACGTGAATAAAGAAAAAAGGGAACAATTCATCCATCCCTGACTGGTGTTTTCCATTGATTTCTCTTAAAGCCATTCTCAGTGTGTGGGCGTCTGTCTGCTCAGCCAGTCAATAGTCTCCCCTCAGCCAGTTAGCTGAGGGGAAGGGAAAAGCATGAATCTCACCACTATGCCTGTGACACTTCAAATTTCAATATTTTGCTTTCAACAAAATGGCTACTGAGTGGTTAGACTAGTAAGACGTTGAGACGGAGGGGAACAGACGACGAAAAACACATGATAAAAAGACAGATCCGGCAACAAATTTAGTAAGGATTAAAAGATCTGTAACTTAAACTGCGGAAGCAACGGCTGGCTTTAAAGTGGGTGAGTTAAAGGCAAATAGGAGACAGGTCTGTTATTTATCCGCCCACCTGTTGCTACTCACACCTCCTGGTTTCCTTCTTACCACTCTACTTCTTGGAATAGAAACAGTAAAACGCAGGAAAATAGTTGGCTTTTAAAAGGAAAAGTCTGTCCATTACATTAGCCACTTTGGCAGATGGTCAACTGCCACTTGGAGCCGTTAATCTATTGGACAGAATGAATTTGGCAGAATGAAATAGTGACGGGAAATAGATAGGGGGCGGGCCAAACCATGACCAATGACAAAGGAACTCTGCTGAGTTCAATGATACCTCACACAAGACTCTACCTTAAACGCTTAAGAAGTTATGAAAGGGGGTGTGGCCTGAGTAAGTGGCCGTGGGTAAAGTATAGGGGGCAGCTCAATATCACATTTGGACCACACATAAGTTTTGTGTAAATCGGATGATGTTTGTCATATAATGTTTATTTTCTTTTGTCAGCAGGGGGCGCTATGACCAAATGTCAATATTGGCCTGTAGATGTTCTCAAGCCTGGACCCTTGATCATGGGAAATTTCAAGCAGAATGGACAATATACACTCTAGAAAGAACTCCCTTAAAAAATAAAAATAAAAAAAATAAAAAAAGTTTGACGAAAAGGTTTCATCATTAAGGTCTTGAGATGGCACAGACCAAATTTGAAGTCGATGGGATGAAATCTCTAGGAGGAGTTCGTCATAGTATTATACTATGACGAATAGCACCTTGACTTTTAGGCCTACTTCCTGTTGCCACTAGGGGGCGCTATGACTTTGAGTAAATATCTGTCTATAGATATCCTCAGGGTTGGACTCTTATGAATCCTGAAAATATTTGAGCCGATTGGGCAATGTACACTCAAGTTACGCCCACTTCCTGTTTCGTTGGCGAAACGCACAAAATGGCCGCCCTGCCATGGCCATGCCCTAAGACAAAAAGTTTTTCTTTTATTAACTTTTCATCTTTAATGTCTTAAGATGGCACAGACCAAATTTGAAGTTCATTGGATGAAATCTCTAGGAGGAGTTTGTTAAAGTACGACATGTGGAAAGGGCTAAAATCACACTAATTTCGAACTTTCAATTCAAAATGACGGACTTCCTGTTACGTTACGGGTATGGCTCCAATGAGCTTTTTTTGTACGTCTTGTCTTGCTACATATGTGTATCACGTTTCGTTAGTCTACTGCACGTTAAACGTACTGCAGGGGCTCCATTTTTTTTAATTTTGTAGGGGGCGCTAGCGAGCCATTTTTGTGCACCTATTCCCGAAACCCTTAATATACATACATTTTCACCAGGCTTGATGCGACCGCCAACTTTGGTGAGTTTCAAAAAGGCGATTCATTTGGATAAGAAAGAAGAATTCCTTCAGTTCGGCGCTCGGGCCCTAATTAATAATTACCAGCATTATGATCAATACCTCACTTTCTCCCAACTTGGAACCAATGTTTATCATCATGATCTGTTATCAATAAATCTCTCATCTGTCTGTCAAGTGTGTTTCATCCCTCCCAAGACCCATGCAGCGAGGTACAAACATAAATCTTGTCCCTGCATGTTTTCCTCCCCAGAGAGGATATATAGTCTGTGTCTCTGTCAATGCGTGCTGTAGTGCTGACCTAAGCAGCACCATCTCCAGGTTCTACAGCTTTCACTACAATATCAAGCTAATGTGGAAATCTAATCACATAATGCCGGCACTACTTAAGTTATGTAAATTTGCACACAATTGCACATGCAGGCCGCAAACTTGCAGTGTATGTAAGGAGACGCATAATAAAAAGCAGAGGCACAGACAGCAGAGGCACACAAATACACACACAACCTGATTTATAAACACACACACACACACACACACACACACACACACACACACACACACACACACACACACACACACACACACACAATACCACCACAATCCATTTGCTTTCTTTAAAGGAGACTGTCCGTCCCAAAACTGATTTTATATGTAATTCTGTAACTGAATTTGGGCATAGGCAATATCGGCAAAATTACAATTCCACTGTTACATTATTTAACTGATGGTGACATATTTAACTGCAGTAAATACACTTGTGTAGCACTCCCATTCAAAAGGCCATTTGACTGAAAAACGAGAATACGGTAAATCTTAAGTGACGCTTCCATCCTAATTATGCTTTTAAACTAAAGTTTGACCCTCTCCGGGAACCATCACCTTATCGTGGTGGAGAGGTTTGGGTGTCCCTATGAACCTGAGGGCTGTGTTGTCTGGAGCTTTGTGCTCCTGGTAGGGTCTCCCATGGCAAAGTGGTCTCAGGTGAGGGGCCAGACGAAGAATGGTTCAAAAAACCCTATGAAAAAACGAGGAAGGGATAGAGAGACCCTGCCCGGAGGAAGCCCGGGGCCCCCGTCTGGAGCCAGGCCCAGAGGGAGGGCTCGTCAGCGAGCGTCTGGTGGCCGGGTTTGCCACGGAGCCCGGCCGGGCACAGCCCGAAAAAGCTACGTGGCACCTATCTCTCCAGCCCATGGGCCCACCACCTGTGGGAGGAACCGCTGGGGTTGGGTGCGCTGCCACACGGGTGGCGGTGAAGGTCAGGGGCCTCGACGGACCAGACCCGGGCAGCAGAGGCTTGCTCTGGGGACATGGAATGTCACCTCGCTGTGGGGGAAGGAGCCGGAACTTGTGCGTGAGGTGGAGCGCTACCAGTTGGATCTGGTGGGGCTTACCTCTACGCATAGTCTCGGTTCTGGAACCGTACTCCTGGAGAGGGGTTGGACTCTTTTCTTCTCCGGAGTTGCCCAGGGTGTGAGGCGCCAGGCGGGTGTGGGGATACTCACAAGTCCCCGGCTGAGCGCCGCAACGTTGGAGTTTACCCCGGTGGACCAGAGGGTCGCCTCCCTACGCCTGCGGGTTGTTGGGGGGAAAACTCTGACTGTTGTTTGTGCATATGCACCAAACAAGAGTTCAGAGTATTCGGCCTTTTTGGAGACCTTGAATGGAGTCCTGTATGGGGCTCCGGAGGGGGACTCCATAGTTCTGCTGGGGGACTTCAACGCACATGTGGGCAATGACGGAGATACATGGAGAGGCGTGATTGGGAGGAACGGCCTCCCTGATCTAAACCAGAGTGGTTGTCTGTTATTGGACTTCTGTGCTAGTCATGGATTGTCTATAACAAACACCATGTTCGAACATAGGGATGCTCATAAGTGTACTTGGTACCAGAGCACCCTAGGCCGAAGGTCAATGATCGATTTTATAATCGTTTCATCTGATCTGAGGCCGTATGTTTTGGACACTCGGGTGAAGAGAGGGGCGGAGCTGTCAACTGATCACCATCTGGTGGTGAGTTGGGTCAGGGGGTGGGGGAAGACTCTGGACAGACCTGGTAAACCCAAACGGGTGGTGCGGGTAAATTGGGAACGTCTGGAGGAAGCTCCTGTCCGACAGACCTTCAACTCACACCTCCGGCGGAGCTTTTCGTGCATCCCTGTGGAGGCTGGGGGCATTGAACCTGAGTGGACAATGTTCAAAGTTTCCATTGCTGAAGCTGCGGCAGGGAGCTGTGGTCTTAGGGTCTTAGGTGCCTCAAGGGGCGGTAACCCTCGAACACCGTGGTGGACACCGGTGGTCAGGGAAGCCGTCCGACTGAAGAAGGAGTCTTTCCGGGATATGTTATCCCAGAGGACTCCGGAGGCAGTTGCAAGGTACCGAAGGGCCCGAAGGACTGCAGCCTCTGCCGTGAAAGAGGCAAAGCAGCGGGTGTGGGAGAAGTTCGGAGAAGACATGGAGAAGGACTTTCGGTCGGCACCAAGGCGCTTCTGGAAAACCGTCCGCCACCTCAGAATGGGGAAGCGGGGAACCATCCAAGCTGTGTACAGTAAGGATGGGACGTTGTTGACCTCAACTGAGGAGGTAATAGGGCGGTGGAAGGAGCACTTTGAGGAACTCCTAAATCCAGCTGATGCGCCCTCTTTGTTAGAGGCAGAGCTGGAGGATGACGGGGGATTGTCGTCAATTTCCCTGGTGGAGGTCACTGAGGTAGTCAAACAACTCCACAGTGGCAAAGCCCCAGGGATTGATGAGATCCGTCCAGAAATGCTGAAAGCTCTGGGTGTGGAGGGGCTGTCTTGGTTGACACGCCTACTCAACATTGCGTGGAAGTCTGGGACAGTGCCTAAGGAGTGGCAGACCGGGGTGGTGGTTCCCCTCTTCAAAAAGGGGGACCAGAGGGTGTGTACCAATTACAGGGGTATCACACTTCTCAGCCTCCCTGGTAAAGTCTACTCCAAGGTGCTGGAAAGGAGGGTTCGGCCGATAGTCGAACCTCAGGTTGAAGAGGAACAATGCGGATTCCGTCCTGGGCGTGGAACAACGGATCAGCTCTTTACTCTAGCAAGGATCCTGGAGGGAGCCTGGGAGTATGCCCATCCAGTCTACATGTGTTTTGTGGATCTGGAGAAGGCATATGACCGGGTCCCCCGGGAGACTTTGTGGGAGGTGCTGCGGGAGTATGGGGTGAGGGGGTCCCTTCTCAGGGCCATCCAATCTCTGTATGACCAAAGCGAGAGCTGTGTCCGGGTTCTCGGCAGTAAGTCAGACACGTTCCAGGTGAGGGTTGGCCTCCGCCAGGGCTGCGCTTTGTCACCAATCCTGTTCGTAGTATTTATGGATAGGATATCGAGGCGTAGTCGTGGTATGGAGGGGTTGCAGTTCGGTGGGCTGGGGATCTCATCGCTGCTCTTTGCAGATGATGTGGTCCTGATGGCATCATCGGCCTGTGACCTTCAGCACTCACTGGATCGGTTTGCAGCCGAGTGTGAAGCGGCTGGGATGAGGATCAGCACCTCTAAATCTGAGGCCATGGTTCTCAGCAGGAAACCGATGGAGTGCCTTCTCCAGGTAGGGAATGAGTCCTTACCCCAAGTGAAGGAGTTTAAGTACCTTGGGGTCTTGTTCGCGAGTGAGGGGACAATGGAGCTGGAGATTGGTCGGAGAATCGGCGCAGCGTGGGCGGTATTACATTCTGTTTATCGCACCGTTGTGACGAAAAGAGAGCTGAGCCAGAAGGCAAAGCTCTCGATCTACCGGTCAGTTTTCGTTCCTACCCTCACCTATGGTCATGAAGGTTGGGTCATGACCGAAAGAACGAGATCCAGGGTACAAGCGGCCGAAATGGGTTTCCTCAGGAGGGTGGCTGGCGTCTCCCTTAGAGATAGGGTGAGAAGCTCAGTCATCCGTGAGGAGCTCGGAGTAGAGTCGCTGCTCCTTCACGTCGAAAGGAGCCAGTTGAGGTGGTTCGGGCATCTGGTAAGGATGCCCCCTGGGCGCCTCCCTAGGGAGGTGTTCCAGGCACGTCCAGCTGGGAGGAGGCCTCGGGGAAGACCCAGGACTAGGTGGAGGGATTACATCTCCAACCTGGCATGGGAACGCCTCGGGATCCCCCAGTCAGAGCTGGTTAATGTGGCTCGGGAAAGGGAGGTTTGGGGTTCCCTGCTGGAGCTGCTCCCCCCGCGACCCGACCACGGATAAGCGGACGACGATGGATGGATGGATGGAACTAAAGTTTGACTCGGGTACATTCACAAAAACACCCTAAGTTGCATTTTGGCGAGAGTTACGCTTTAAGTGCACCACTAAGAGTTGCTGTTAGAGTTTTTTGGGGTTTTTTTCCACACTCATTAGATGTCCCCAGTGAAATAACTAGTTCTGGTATCATTCAGATTTTTTCAATATGCAAATATCATCCAATGTCTATAAATAAAAATGTTTCCATTGTTGAAGCTTACAATAAATGCATCAAATGGCATAGAAAATCACTATGACAGATCAGACAGTAGATAATAAGCCTGGTGAACTCTTTTGTCAGTCAAGGTAAAATATGCAGTGCAAAGCATGTAGCAGGTCTGCTGATGTATCATGTCTGCTGGCTGTTGTGCGTCATACCAGAGTCAAATTATGAGTGTCAAACAACATGTCAATTATTGCCTCTAGCAAATTGGAGTCTTACCAAATGGATTGGGCACACGCTCCATATACTGAATATTATAAGAGTATTTTGGAGAGCACCAATAGGATCATGTTTTGCGATGGAATTCTTTTTCACTCTATTCTCAGGGAGTAGATGCCTGTTATCAATAAAGCCAGCAGCTATTTGTCTCATATGAGAGTCAGCTGGGAAAATAATACACAACGTATCATTTGAGTTAAGAAACGCATACATGGTAAAGTGGTTGGCAGTAGAAAACAAGGTTACAGAGAGCTTTCTAACATAAATAATACCATTTCTAATCCTATTACAAGCAGGCAACATTATTCCAACTACCTTTGAGACAGCTGAGAGCAAGGCGATTAGATCAATGGAGCTCCTTAAAGGACTGGAGTTTAGGGCTGGGTTTAAAAAAAAGAAAGATCTTCATTTGAATGATCCGATATTGATTCATAAAATCCAGAGCCAATCTCTGTCTCTGTATCATAAACTAGAAGACCTAAGGAATCCCTTGGTATAAACTATGTCATGCTAGCTTCTCAGGAAGGGGGTTGAATAAAGCTAAGTTAGGCTACATTTTGGTAAAAAACTGAAAAACTGGCATGGCCATTTTTAAAGAGGTCCCTTGACCTCTCACCTCAATGTATATGAATGAAATATCACTCAATACTCGTACTGGGGAGTCTTTAGAGCTGCACTTTATTGTGTTGGCTGCTGTAGTGTGTTCATGTTAAGTAAAAAGTACATTAATGCAACTGCTTTGGGGTCAATTCTTAATGTAAACATTTATACTTTTAATACCATTCCGCCGAAGGCTAAAAACACATCTCTTCCGACTACACCTCGGATGATATAAAAAATAAAAATAAAATCCTGAACCTGCGCTTTCATATGTCTCTTTGTAGCTTCACTTATTTAAAGCTAATGTACTTGCACTTTCATATGTCTCTTTGTAGCTTTATTTATTTAAAGCTAATGTACTTGCACTTACTACTTGTTGTCTGGAGTTTGTACCTTCACAGTTGAAAGCACTTAATTGTAAGTCGCTTTGGATAAAAGCATCAGCTAAATGACATGTAACGTAATAATGTAATGTAATAATGCAACAGGTTAGAGAGAACCTTTTACAATTGTAGAATCTATTTTATATTCAAGCAAAATTTGTTTTGTAACTGAAATATCCCAATTTGACACTGGATCGGAAATCGAATGAAATTGGGACATTTGAATGGGAATCAAATAGTTTCAGGAAATCAGTGGCCATACTCTACCGGCCTACTGTGGTTATATAGAGGAGTTGGTTGACAACTTCATCTCAAACGTTGTAAAGCGATCGGCTTTGCATCAGCTGCTCACAGCCCACATGAACAAAGACACATTTTCGAAACACTTAATTACACCGTGGGTTGTATTGTTAGCTGGAGGACTACATGAGACGACGCCCATAGTCAGAAATCAGGGCTGCTCTGACAAGTGCAGATATAAGAAACTGCTTTTACACCTTTGACAATAAAGTACAGTACGTCTTCCATAGAGACAACTAACAGGAGGAACCGGTAGTGTCAAGTAGCAGAAAAAAATGATTTATTAGATTATGACTTACACCTCCGCTTTTGTACGACCACTTAAATTAATAGGAATGGAGATCTCTCACTCCCTTGCTGTGACACACACACACACACACACACACACACACACACACACACACACACACACACACAATATGGAGCACAAAGATGAGGAGAACAAAGTTAAATTAGCAAGTTAGCAGTTTATCAGCTGTGAGATTTATGGTTGTGGGAACTTGTTTGAATGTTGAATTTATTACACAGAAGTAGTAAACAAGCAGAGACATGAGATTAGAAGATATCACCAACACTGGGGACATCTGCACTTCACATATGTATACCCAAATCAAAAAAAACATACACAAAGATGCACACCTGGGGTTCCCTCTGTGACAGAGGTGCAGCTGGGGGTCCCTTAGTTTCCTCAAATAATAGCTTGCCTTTCTAATGAAACACTTTTTTGTCAATTTCACCCCATCTGTTCTGGCTTTTCCATCATGCTGCCTTTCCCTGTCAAACAACGCTTTTCCTACACAAAAAAATTGTTTCCTCTTAAGCCTTAATTTTGTTTGCTCTTGCAGCAGCTCCCTGTCTTTTCCTCCTCATTTGCCCCTGTTCTTATGTTTGCACTCTTGATTGTTGCAACCATTGTGCATCTTTCGGTTCTCTGGTTGAGCCCGTCTCATTCTTTCTCTTCATCCGTGCCAAGAAAGTAGTTACTCTCGTCTCTACTCTTGAAACCTACACAGTAACTTCATCTTCTTATGTCATCAAGCTTTCGCCATCATTCTCACGCTCTGCACCATCGTGTTTGTTTCCCACAATGCAACTCCCTTTTCAATCTTTACCTTTCTCATTATCTAACTATCCCAGGGGTGGCGAACCTGTGGCTCTTGAGTCCTATGTGGCTCTTTGCCTGCTCCTTTGAGGCTCTTACTGTGTGGCTGTGTTATTGGTGGATTTTTTTTTTACTTTTTGAAACATTTCAGATAAGTAAAAAACCGCATATGAATGCATCTGCCAATATATTTACCAATTATTTTAAAATAGAAAATAATGCAGCATGACAAAGACTGTCAGGTTTCCCACTGTGTCAATCTAAGTAAGAAAAAAAAAAAAACTATGAAAACTGCTATGTATTATGACTGTCATTAGATCTGGAAGTCACGGTTGCTGTTGTAGCATGGACGTGCATGTGTTGTGTGGCTGTTTTGCTATGGTGCGTTTTTTTTATGGCTCTTTATGCTGAACTGGTTGGCCACCCCTGAACTATCCTTTTCCCCTCCCACAAAAACTGTCTATTGCACTCTCTCTTACTCTCTCCCTTTCCCAGTATCTCACCCTCTCTTTCCACTCCCTCTCCCGTTCTATTGCGCTCTCCAGAAGACTTAAGCCCTTAAAAGGAAGCAGCCCAGTCCTTTAAGCTGCCTTGGTGTTAACCCTTTCCCAGTATCAGAGTTTGCTGATGCAGCTTAACCCCTTTAGCGTGACTTAGCCTGATCCCCTTTCCTATATTTATCACTGTCTATGATCAATATGTCACAGAGTCCGGCATCAACATCAGTCGTTAGCATGCTTAATTGTCAATTACCACATCAAAGTAATACACTCCAAAATGAACTTTGAGTACTTAAAGTAAGTAATCTTGACGATTTTCATTTAAATCAATGTCCTTTATGTCACTATCTATCACCAAATGAGGTAATGCAAAACACTCTGCTAGTGTTGCAAGTAAACGGTTACCATGGCCGAACAAACAAAAAAAGAGCTATGACAACCGATCAACAATTTGTGAGTAAATGTGTAATCTGTAAATATAAAACACCTTCCACAAAACAGAAAAGATTTGTAAACTCAAACATTTGCAAATATAAAAACAGATCTGCAAATACACATAAAAAAACAGATTAACAACAATACAATTAATTTATAAATAAATGAAAAGCATTTGTGAAACAACTTTCGAACGGGCATTTGTGGATCCCGTTTTTCTGTGAATTCATTCACTTGTTTGCTTGATATACAGCTTAGAATTTTAAGCGAGGCCTAAAAAACTATTTCTTACAAAATAATGTGTGAACATAAATAAAATGGCAAAAAATAATTCACAATTTCTGTGTTTTTTATGACTTGTGTAAATGATGAGAAAAATTATGGGATACACCAACGTAAATGTAGATTGTAACTGAAACTGTAGATTGTTTATGGGTTGCTTTCCCTAGACCTCTTTTCTCAGGAAGGAGCAGTAAACCGTTTCTTTCTCTGATTAACACGTCGTCCGTGACAGCCTGTGCGATTATAAACCCGCAGAACCTGGGGAATGTTACCTGATGGTCACCTGTTGAATGTGATGTTGCAGAATGTGGGTTAAAGGAATCCTGACTTTATCTGGCACCTAGTTTATGATCTCAACTGCTGCAGGTTTTCTGCAACATTTAAAGTCTCAGACTAGTCTCAAATAATGTAGTTTCCAACCCTAGGAGCTTGTTTTATTTAAACATATTGCGTCGTATTGCCATAAGGAGAACCCACAAAAATGGAGCTGTAATTATTTTGGGGTCCTGACACAGTTTAAGAGATGAGACCCTGGAGACATTACATGGACCACTATTATCCCAGTATCCTGGGATGCGGCAAATCCTGTGTGTGGCAATGACTCAGGCCTCAACATCTGGTCTTAAGTGCCAAGTCTCCACATGACAAGCACAGCAATATGTTTTCATATCCCCAGGATTAGCAATATACGTATTTATTTTGGTTCCCAGGGTTAAAAAGGATTACAAATGTGTGGTGTGGGCTGAAAAACTGAATGGCATTAACACACAAGCACAGAACAATATCTGGACTTCCGAAAGTCCTGTGTGGTGGTAAAACATCAAACTGCAGAAAAACATTAGGGGCCAGTCTGCGGGTAGGAGAGTGCAACGTGCTCTCATCAAATCACTGGGGTGTAACGTAAACAAGGCCAATTTGGTCTCCCATTACGTGACCATTTACAGTCACAAAAGAACTCCAAACCTCCACATTCTCAAGCCTATGTTTAGAGTAAGGCCATTAAATGCAATACTATTTCACTTGGATCTTGTGGATATTGCTTGCTGTGCCATGGAAACTAAGAATGTACAATTGCATGCTTATTTTAAATCTGACTATTACTGCAGCCATAGACACAAAACAGTAACATTGAACGGGTATTTGAGTCCAGTGAACAGTACAAAATATGTGTATATGTCATGTTAATTTAGGTTTCAAGTAACGCAAGCTAGTAGAGGAAGAAAGGCAGTTTATACAACTATAAACTCTCTCTCTCTCTCTCTCTCTCTCTCTCTCTCTCAAAGATAAATAAGAGGGTTACACAAACACACCAGAACTGCAATACAAAGACAGCTATATGAAAAGTCTGTCATAACAAGGCTATGCAAATATACTTACAAAGACACCTGTTAAAGAGTGGAGGCTTATGAACCACTAGTGACCTCCCGACTTTCTTTATCTGAATCATGATTAACCAAGGCCACTGCCTATCACCGTCACTTCCAGCAACGAACGGGAAAAGTTTCAATGCCAGTGGTTTCTATGGTGACCATATCTGTGCCAGTTTAGGAAAGTGTTTCTGTTAAACTCACAATCTACAGAGTATTAAAATGTATCTTTTTAAAAAAGGTATTTTATTTAGCCTCTTCACTGTCTAAAAAAAAATAGTAAAAAGGTTCTGGGGTCCATCAGTAACTGTTACTGGAGGAAAATACTTGTTTGTTCTGCCATGTCTAGCCGAATCAAAGCCCACATTATACACCTCTCATTGCCCCCATCAAGGAGGTTATGTTTTCAATATAGGTTTCATGTTTGTCTATGTATATTAGAAAGATATCTCAGACTTCAATCGCACTAACATTTGGTGGATAAATAGGCCATATTGTAAGACAAACAATAAGAAATTATAGGACAAAAACGTTTGGTGTGGATCCAGATCCATGTAGACTTAGGTTTATTACAGTAAGATCTTCCATATTACCTAAACCATGTAGTGTTATATAAACACAACAAAGAAATAACAGCGGTGTGCACTATTTTTTTTTTTTTTTTTAAATCTACCCCATTTTCACATGTGCACTCAACTGTTCAGTTGACGAGTCAGAATGATGTCTAAAGGCAGTGTGATACAACCACCAGCGACATGCTGGTCTTTGTTCAGCTGTCTGCTCTAACAGCCAATTTGGCAGAAAACCAACTATTATCCCTTTTCTAAAACTCGTGCTAGCTGGAGCCTGGGAAACTCTTTGGTTTTCACCTGCGACTGTGTTGAGTGAAGAAAGGTTAATTTATCGCCATGGTCTGAGGTTACTCTGACCAGGTGAGGTAAAACAACACATTAATCAGCATTCCCCATACAGTGTGTTATGCCACATACATTCCCAGATATTGCACACACACTGTTGTACCTTCTTTTAATGGAATATATATTCAAAATGACCCCCTATACTCCCGAGGCAAACTTCTCATCGCATTTTTTTTTGTTCATCATCACATGCCACACCAAAACCAGGCCATTATCACCTTCATGCAATCCATCTCTCCATGCTGACCCATACTCTGAAAAGCTGTTGAAGTGCTGAATTGATCAATCACATTTCTCTTCACACAGAAATCCAATGTTCATTCATGTTTTGCTGTGAAGACATGGATAACCTCAGTTGGCTGGGGTGACTGGCTGTTTAATTCTCAGTGCCTGCAGGTTTGACAAATATCCAACCAACCTATCCACCTGAGGCCTGTCTCTCACCTGTCTGTCTGCAAGTCCCTCTTTCACTCTTCGAAGTAAACAGGCGGGTTCCATGGCAAGTTAAAGAATTATTTCAAGAATCAGCCACTTTTCACAGTTTAAAATACCTCTAACAAATATCAAGATCCTGCCTGCCAAGGTGTCTGAAAAGGTTAGACAAACCCAGCAAACAAAGTCAAATATTTGGCTGGTATTTAATGTTGGCTCTAACCCATTAGTTTCTCTCTCATTCATGTTTTCCTTCTTTCCCTACACTTCTCCCAGTTGTCTATTCTCTCTTTCATACCGTGCCAAAGATGGTTCTGCTAAACCACCCTTATAAAATAATATATATATACATACATACATACATACATACAGTGGTGTAGTCTATATTTTTGTAGTGAGTATACTGTGATTACTGTCCCAGAGCGACACCCCATGCAGTCGGTACTGTGACGTTTCTGAATACCAACTGTACACGGGCAACAGACGTTTAAGTATTGATGGCGTTAATTTAAAGTCCTGGAAAAACAACACTTAGAGTTGAGAAAAGATGAGACAGATTTAACTTTTTGAGAAACGCAACCGAACCTGAACGCAACAGGACATCACATCACACAAATAAGCCGTTTAACCGACACCCCCCACTGCCACACAAAACCATGACTAATAATTAGCATCATCATACAACTTTTGTATCGATTAGCAGTAAAATCTGCTGATAAGGGCCTACATTTACTCAAACGTATTTAATAAACTGTTTACAACCTTCAACACCATGGCTAACAAATGCATAAAAAGCAGACGGAAGGAGAAAAAAGCTCCACTCTTTCTATTTTAGTTAATTATCTGACCATTGCTAACTAACATTACCATATAGTCATTTAATTGTGTAAAGCAATGCATATTTAAGATTTAAGAATTTACTCTAATATTGCATCATCATTGACCTAATGAAGGCCAGGAGTTCTCACTGTCTCTCTCATCATCTGAAACAAGGACATATAAACATTGTATTCTGTTTACTGCTGTACTCAGACACACAGGTACACACACACACACACACACACAGACACACAGGCACACACACAGGCGCACACACACACACACGGTATCATATAAGCTACCCTCACTTACAAGGCAACAGTAACGTTGCGGTAGAATTTTCGGGCTGTTTTTTTTGTAACGGTAACGTTAACGATCGGGTCATCATGATCTGTGGCAGCTGCAGTATCACCCGACGCGGCAGCAGCTTCAGGGACAGACTTTAGAAAACACTGAAGTAGTGTTATTTAGGTCTGTTTAGTAACGTTTCATATCTCGTTACTTATAAAACGTTCAAACTCTACCTAGTTGCGAGAAAGGAAAGACTGCGCAAAGAATGCAACTTGTTGTTGCTTAGTAACGTTAAGTGACTTCACGTCAGATCCAGGGCCACGGAAACCCTGAAGGTCCAAATGTCAGAGCTTCCCAACACAGACGGGGTGAATTTATGAATGAAAGTGAGAAAGTTCTGTCACAAACAATGTTGTTACGTATCATCGCGCTTTTGTAAGTGGGTATACGGAAATCCTTGACTTTTCCTAGTGGGTATACGCCGTATACCTGCGTATCACGTAGACTACACCACTGTATATATATATATGTTCTCAGCTTCGTCCGCCAGCTGGTCCAAATCTCTGGCCAGACCTTCAGACACTTGCCCATTCTAACCGTGGAGCTAACGTTAGCTTGTTAGTAGCAGACGTTTCGTTTACTTTCCTGACAACTGACTGATTTGAGCTCGAGCTTGGATGTTTAGGGCCAGACCGTTCTCACCATATCCACGGATTTAAGATAAATCACGTTGCGCCGTCTAGCGACAGATAACTTTAATCCCTGCAGTGCCACAGTAAGAGCCATTAGATGGCAGAACTGTACTTTACAACAACAGTTTACGTTTTTCAAAATAACCGAGGTGCAACTGAAAGCACCATTAGTTTACGAGACGCACATGAACGCACCATGAAGTCCCGTCGGAGCCCACATGCTTTACCTTCGCTGCTTGTTTACATAAGGAGGATTTTCAAGTTCTGTTGTTTCACCGTTATCTCCGACTCCGGCAGTTGCCATGATGTCTGTGTAATAAAATAATGATTAGAAGTAGAAATGTATCTTCACCACATACAAGATACATTTAAACCCTGAATGCTGGAATGTCAACCTATCAGATCTCCATTTTTTAAATCCTGGCTGATATACAGTCTATCATTCAATACACTTTGATATGCAACAAGAAGGACACATGGAATACATTTTGAATGATAATTCATCAAAAATACATCAATTGCAGATGACATGGAACAACAATGCTAATCATGGCAGAGGCGAAAACCTGGTGGCTGTTTTCTTGGCCAGGAAAAATTCCTCTGCGATCCCCTCATTAGAAAATGCTGCCAGCCGAAATCTTTGGGGCGATCACAAAATATTTTTGTCATGATAGCCTGGCTCTAAAAAACTTGTCCTTCATCATTCCTTACATGATCTTAACCCTTTTACATTAAGCTGGAATGTCAACCTATCAGTCTGGAAAAGAGCAGTTGCAGGCTACTGGTAAGCTAATGTTACCCTGTGTCTTTAGCTGCATGGTACCAGCCAGGAAACCACACTGTGTCTGTTGGACGTGCTAAAGTAGGCGAGTGCGATTTTGATTTGAGTTTGAAATCGAAAGTTAATTTCAAACAATTTTCAACTTAAAACTGAAATCGGGACACCCCTAATTGCGAAGCTGTTATATTGCTGCAGTTGTGAGACAATTCAGTGAAACCCACAACACACAAAATCATAGTTCAGACAATGATTTCTGAATTATGAACTTGGACTAAAGCATTGTTCTAATTGTGTTAATACCAGAATATTGTTGTGGCTTGTGGACATGAAAACACAACTGAAATAACTTGTTACAGAAAATGCCATTTGTAAAACAGGATAATGTAAAGGGAAAAAAAACATCAGTTTGCTTCTCATGAAGGACTGACGATCCTAAACTCCCTCCTGAATACCGGTTACAGCCCTCTGAACCGAATGTTGAGCCATTCACACAGCATTTATCGCTGGAGGACTGATTCCCACATCCTCATCCTGCAATTTAACCATTCTCAGCCCAGCTCATCCTCAGTCTTATTCCGTGTTGGGTTTCTTGTCTTTTGTTCTCTCTACATTTTCACTCCCTAACTTTGTTTCTATCCCATGCCCTTCTCTCTTCTTCCCCTCTATACCTCCCACTTATCTCCTGAGAGAAACATCAATGGGCATACTTCCAGTAAAGTAAACTATATCTGCCCAAGGTTTGTTTTACGGCCGAGATCATTGTAGAATTTGCATTTTTGTAACTATTATCTCCTATAAGAAGTATTTCAATTAATGCAGTAATCAAATTAGCAACAGAATACAAAAACTTTTTTTTTTATTGCAAAAAGCCTCTTTTGTGTCTGAATGTATACTAAGTATAAACTTGGTATAGTCGATATGCTAATATTCTGTTCTCCCTCTCTCTCTGTACCGAGAAGAACAGGGGTCAGTTTGGGTCCACGGCCTTTGAGTGTTTCTCTTTAAACATCATCAACTTGTAATAAGCTTTGATGCAAAACTCCCATTAAACTTGTTAAAAACACATGAATTTCAAAGCTGCAGATCTCCATCTGAATGCCGTATTGGGAGCATATTTTTCTTTCTACAATACAGGGTGCACTATAATTCCTCATATTTGGTAATGTTTTATTTGTAAAGGAAATACATTAAAGAAATACAGAGGAGATATGAGTGTCTCCATGAATAGGACATGTGGCTTTTATCCCATGTCCATGTTGTTTCCATCTAGGTGAGAGGCCAATTTGTAATGGCTTGTAAACTCACGATAATAACAACAAAGGGAGAAAGGAAGAGTAACACATCCTCTCTAATCTAGATGATTCGGAGTAGGAGGTTAACGAATTTACATAAATGTTTTAGGCTATTTTCATTTACAGAGACAGGGGGTCAGACAACACATCATGACCTAGAGAATTGGTGTGTGTTGGAGCAAGGGGGGCATGTGAACTCCAAACAGGCGCAGCGGAGGAGGATGTACAGCCACTGGCTCAAGGCCTGCCAGCCCCCTCCATTTCCTCATTTTCCTGCAATGCCACTAAAGATAGCTTGAGGGCAAAGATTGAATGAAGTAGTAACAAAGTTCAAATAATGTCTATCAGTAAATGCAAGCAAGCCAGATTGTACCACACCCTGCTCTGCCACATCTGTCTTTTCTTATGATGGGTTCCGTCCTTTTGGTTACTTTTGTCTATTTCGATTTGTTCTTTTATTGTTTTCCTTTCTTCCGGTTTTGTCTCTCTGTACTCTTGCAAAGGAAGACCAGATTTACACTATGGCATTCTAATAGGAAACCCTAATGCCAAACAAACAAATACACTGCTCCGTTTATGTCCTTTTGTCAACCACAAAAATGTCCTAGTGGATGCACAGACACGTCACCTTACATGGAGATTAGATAAAGACGGCTACAGGATGACACAGACTTTCAATGCTTCATTTGCACACGATTTAAAAGTGTGTCTGTGTGACTTGAACTGTGGCCCAAGAATGGACAAATACATTTCCTAAACTGATTTGTTGCACTGTTTCAAGTTGTTTTGCTTAAACTCTGCTATCACAGCTGCACAATACACATTATGTCTCTCGCCATCACTGTTGATGTTTTCAAACATGGTCCTTATTTCAATAAACTGATATAGTAACAGATAGGATGCAAAGACTCTAGATATAGAAGATATAGACATATATAGAGAAAAATACAAAAAAAGACAAATAGGGATATGGAGAAACAGACACAAAGATAAGGCAGGTGGGCAAGAAGGTAGACAGACCAACAGACTGGCCTTCAAAGAAGTGATTGATGCAAAAACATTAAGACACAGAGCAAGGCAGAGAGCAAGTTCAGTTAACAGACATACAGGTAGGACAAGGATACAGAATGACAAGACCAGAAAAGAAAACAAGTCAGTGAGACAGACATGTACTGTATTAAAAAAAGAAAGCCATCTGAGGGCTTTTCCACTTAGCGCTTTTAGTCAGCCAGCCTGGGTCTCTGAAGAAATGCTAGGCTGCATGAGATTTGCCTGCAGGCTAAAAGCACACTGGACACACACTGCAGCCTGCTAATCAGGTCACCTGTTGCACAACACCGCACGGTGTGACACACACAAACACACGCACGCACGCACGCAATGTGAATGCAGCGTAAGACATTTAACCCATTTAACAAAATTTCAGACATTTTAAAACTTCTCCAGGACTTCCAGACACCCTGCTTACAAAAACAAAAGTGTCTGTGTATCACGGCCACTTCCAAGGTTATAGGTTAGGGTTTCCGCCAGTGTATCGCAAGCTTGATGGACCGCCAGTCCCAAGTTGACTCCCTGCCGGGCCTAAGCATCATGGAATTTAAAAACAAATAAATATTTAAACTTAAATGTGTCATACAAGCAGCAAACTCCTTTAAGGACTAGCTCTTTGTTTAAGTTGTGTGCGTAACGTTAGCGAGCAATGAACCGTATGTCATACTTGCAGACCTGTAGTTCAAAACGAAAACTTGGGAAAATTTGCACTCACTAGTGCAACAGGGCTGCTGCGATGAAAAGGAAACACTTTACTGGCTTCTGTTGATGTTATGAATCTTCCCACGACCCCTACTTTAAAAATGCCAGTGCTCATGTAATCAGCACAACACCTAGGTAGCATTTTAAAAAATACTGACTTGTGCTTTTCAGGTAGTCCCCCCCCCCAGACAGCATTCTGCAGGTGAATCATCAA
The DNA here is from genome assembly GCA_023631565.1 of Gymnocephalus cernua. NCBI lineage: Eukaryota > Metazoa > Chordata > Actinopteri > Perciformes > Percidae > Gymnocephalus > Gymnocephalus cernua. Next base: position 18,230,358 of record CM042433.1, read on the forward strand.
ACATTCCTTGACAAATAAAGTTTGCCAATTTCTTCTTCTAAAAAGACTCTCAGCCTCTCTTCTCCCTCAGTCATTTTTTCATTCAGCATCTGCTTTATCCCTGCTGTCTTCCTTGTAAAAACACATTTAATTCACTTCTATTATCATCCCTTGTACTCATCTGTCCCTCTATCCATCTTTTAATAAAAAGCCCCACTTGTTTTAGTCACAGAGGCATCCATTTATCCCCTTCTGTTTCTCTTGGTGCACATGCACTGCCAGACTGACACTAAACAGCCCGGCTCAAAAGGAGAAAAAAAAAAAAAAAAAACATGCACATATTAGGAAGACCTCTTTTGTATGGCACCTTTTTGCATAAAGCATGTACTTTTCTTCATCTACCACTCCCCTTTGTAACTGAAGAGAACGCGAGTAAAATGGAAAGTAGAGATGCACCGATTCCAATTTTCTAGGCCGATTCCAATTTCCGATTTTTCATTGAGTTTGACCAGCCGACCAGCGATTTTAGCCGATTCCGATTTCATTTTTTCTAACCACTCTACAGCACACACAAATATGTATTTTCTATCTTTTCTTTAATAGAACATTTTGCATAGAACATCTTCTGAACAGATAACCGATCGCTATAAAATAGAACTATATAAATGACACCTGGTGTGTGGAATTCACACATCTAAAGTGCAATGTTATGGAAGAACCATGTCCTTCTTTTCACATCCAACTACATTTTTTTTTAATATTTAGAAAACTAAACTTGAAAATGCCCGAGCGCATTTGTACAAGAGGCTGTCTATAAGCAGTGATTGTTAGAGTGCATGTCGGAGAACAGCGCGGACACGCGCTTCACACCGCGAGTGGGCACGTGCGCCACCCGGCGGAAAAGGGAGAGAAAGGAAAAAGAGACCGGAGGATAACTAGCCAGTGGAGATTGCGTGTGTGCATCCTTGAGAACTGTAAGTCATGTAACTTATGTTGTCAGTTCATTGTTAGCTGGTGATTTCGTTGTGTTCTTCACCTGCTAGCTAGGTTGCAAGTGGCTGTTGATTCGATATAATGGCGATTGTTGAACGCCCTTGCTCACGTTTGTATTTTATGTGCATTATTTACATGCTACAGTAGGTACACTGCATTAAGATAATGTACTTAATAGTGGGTTTATTGTTATTTGCTAGTTAACATAATTCATATGCATGGTGTATGGTAGCCTTTACAATGTTATTTATTTACAGCATTTGACCGGCATAAAATCGGCATATGTCAGACTGACCGGCCGGTCGCTGGTCATGGCCGATCACGTGGAAAATCGACCAATTCCGGTCACCTGCCGGTCAATCGGTGCATCTCTAATGGAAAGATCACACATTTCAGTAGTAAGTAATTTAAAGTCTATTTGAAGAAGACAGCAGGTGATCGTGAATCTAGAGCTCTCAGTTTTAGTGTAACTACGTTTATTCCCAAACTAATTTTCAGCAAAGACAGCAGTTCTGAATTAAAGGTTTATTTCAATCCGTACAACATACCATTTCTTAACCGAAGCTCAGCCTCAACACAGAAAGACTTACTAAAAAACATTTGGCCAAACATCACTACATATGATGGGAGGTACAACAGTTGGTATCCAAAACAATATCTCCATTGTTAAGCAGCTTAGGCCTGTGCAGTGATCCTGCTGTGGATTAAGGCAGCGGGAGTTTGGAAAACAAAGCATGTAAAAAAGGACATCATGTTTTAGGAGCATACTCTACTGTCCATGAGAATACATTACCAGTTATCTAACTCATTTACATTTTAGGCGTTTAGCCGGCACACTCATACACAGTGATTTCCTGCAGCGCAAATGAAAGGTTAAGAGCCCACTGGTGAATCATCGTAACTGTAAGTAGCCTAATAAAAGACGCCAAAAAGAGTGTCAAGATTTTTTACAACACAAACATCAGATACAGAGCATGCCCATGTTACACAACTTGTATTTCACCTTTAAGCTCTCTAGACTTTTAACAACAAATTCTGTCTTCCTAGGTGCAATAAAACTATTTCTCCCATTCACAGAGCTGTTCTATGCCGTCTCAGCTCAATTAATACAATATTTCACAATGGCCATATTTCTTAATTAAGAGGTCAAAACTCCAAATGAGTCATTGGCCTACTTCTAGTGGGTCACTGCCTGATATAAGCAGCATTCAATTTAATGAGCTGATACTTTCTCTAATGTTTTAAACCTCTAAAAAGCCGGTATCAAAGTCAGGCCTTGGAGAATGAGCTCAATCTTACGTTAAACAAAATGTAAAGTCCTACCACACACAAATCAAGGAAGTCGTGATTACATAGGCCAGTGTTTTAAAGCCCTAGGTCACCAGAAGACCCCATACAACTTTATTACTGATATGCTTTGCTTTTAGTTGCATACAGAGGTACACCCTTTGTATTCTGGCATCAGTGGTCCTAATACTGTGAGTGTAATGTCTTATTGTCTGTAGATTGTTCAGTGCTGTTAAGGGTTAACTAAACTAATACAACCAGGTTGGGTATGTGACACTGTGGAAATATACAAGAAGATCCATCCAGTTTTGCAATCCTGAGTTACAGAAGTTATTTTGGTGTTTTCTTCACAAGACCAAACTGTTTTGGAGCATGTGCCGTTAAACTAGTAGCACTACAGTACTCTTTTATACCAGAGGGCTACAACAGTGATCAGGCAAAAGCACATGATGTCTTTCATTATACAGGCCTGTGTTGTTCCGATCAGAAATGAATGTCCCCTGGGGGTGTGCACACAAGCCTGGTTGGATAACTTACTGTCATGGATGCGTAGTGTGTGACCCACAGGATCAAGGCAAACGCTTCTCCCTGAAACAACAATGTCAGCGCCCTGTCCTTTATTGCCACCTTGGATGAGGTGTGGGAAAATGCGTAACAACCGATCGCTAATCAAAAGCGTCGACCGGCTGGAATTTGAACGGGCGTGAAATCAAGTCATAACACATCTGTTTGCCTTCCCAGACACACACTGACACAACATGTGCACGCACACACACACACACACACACACACACACACACACACACACACACACACACACACACAGACTGCACCCTCAGCTGAGGTCACAGCTGTTTGACAGCAGCCAAACCCCACTTGTGTGTGAGCATAGAAACAGAAACTGTAATAATCCCCCTTTTACCCTAAGCCAGCTTGTACCATTCTCCAAGGGTGGCCAATATTGCTTTCAGCCGAGATGAATATTTCATTATGGGGCATAATAAATATGGTTAACATATAAATGCAACAGAGTAAAACTAGAACTAAAGTTTAAACCAAAAAAATACTACCCAAGTCACAGGAAACAAGTCTGATTAATGACATTTCTTTTAACCCAGCAACCAGATGTTACACCCCACGGGTGCTTTAGTATCTGCCAATAATACTGGCAGGAGAGAAACATATCATACTTTAGAAGCATTTAGATTTCCACACACATAAAAGATCTGTGAAATTCTGTCATTAGCTTAAGGAAATATGCGTGCACATCAGTGAATTTTCGAAGATACACCTGGCTACGATACATTCACAGATCATCGCAGCTGATCATCACAATGGATAGACTCATTGAGAAAACAGAAACCCCATTCACAAGGTAACAGCCCCTTGCTTCACAGCACACTGATGTGATCTAGGCCACTCTGCTCTCAGCAGCACAGAGGCGGGCTATGGAGCAGCTTACATCTTCTGCCAGTCTGACAAACACTGGGGAGTGATGCAAAAGAGGCATGGCATCGCTTCTGCTTAAAGTAGCATACAGTGTGGGACTTTAATAGTTTGAGCTACAAAGCAAAGGTTATACAATTCATGAACTCTTACATTCAACTGTGTATACTGTTGCTGAGAAAAGACATACATATATTTTATAATGATTTATTTCTATTTTTATGTAATTCAATTCCAACTGTACTTTATAACGTTGTATATGTGGGCCTATTTTAGCTTTCTGGTATGGATTTAACTTTCACAGCATATCCTATTAAAATGGTACAAGTATAAGCTATATCACATTAAAATTGCAAAGTGGTAAAGATAGGCTGTTGGCTGATAGAAAAATACTTTGAAACGTTTAAATCCCTTGTAATTACAGCTCACAGTGTATCTGTGCCTCTGGTTATTTTTCAATGCTCCTTTTCAATTAATTAACTGAAGTGTAAAGAGCATACAGCTTTCATGAAGTTCTGTGGAGTCCAGGCAAAGTTTTCACTTGAGAGTTTGCACTGCAAAAGTTTAATATTTTCACAGTTTCTAAAACGATTGGACTGGAAAGCTATATTTAATGAACTCAGAACTGTTAAGGCCTTGAAATTTCATTGTTCAAATCAAAACATGTAAATTACTATTTTAGATCTCGACAGCCAGATAGATAATGAGAACAGAGAAGACCTAGCTTAGATGAGTGGCAGATGAGGGCTCTTCCAAAACTGTCTGTGCAATGGGATTTTCTTGTTGCAAGTATGTGTATGCAAATATGGCAGGCCTCACACTTGGAGAATTTGTCTCTCAAGAGGAGATAAGATAGATTCTGACTACATCAGTGACAAGGCTTCAAGTCTCACCTTCAGTTTCTCTCTTTCACTCCCAAAAAAAAAAAACCCTCACACAAACACACACTTACACTCTTTTTCCATTCTGTCACATTTCACTCACACAGACGTGTTCAACGCAAAGGGTGACAATCATAACAACAAGACATCAACTTACGCTCAAAGTCGGAATCATCATCTTCGTCATCATCTCCGTTGGACTCTGTTTGCATCGGCTCCCCATCAAACATCACTCCTTTCCCCGTCTTGCCACCGGCCCCATCCTGGCTTCTGGTGTCCCGCAAACGGGTGAAGTATTGTACTGCAAAGTCCACCAGGTCTGACGGCCTTTGTCGCAGAACCTCCACAGTGTAGCCCTGCAGCAGTTCTGTCAACCCCACCGGTATCTCAATACTCATGGCTGTGTGTGGCTCAGTGGCGGCGTTTGCTATCTATCTATCTACAGATGGAGAGAACATTTGTCAGATTTTGCTTTGGTAGAGAGTCATACTTGTGTTTGAGTACTGGGTTGTGATGTGGTTAAGGATTGCTTTAATTGTTGCTTTGAACAGCTGACTTTGACTTTTACTATGTCAGTACACTGTGTGCCCTGTGAATGTTTAGTGGCTGATGACAGCTCTGCATTACAACTAGAATGTGCTTAGACAGCCTGGGTAACTAGCTGTAAAGAAAAACGTCAAGTCTGACAGCAGAACAGATGCAACACTACCATTTATAAAGGTAACGTTAGTGCAATGAGTCTAGACGTACATGAAGTGTTGCTGTGACATTGTCTGAGCGGCCAGTCCACTTTATCTAGGGTTGAGACAAGGAACACACAGTTCCCACAGCTGCACCGAACAGATATGAGCCTAACATTTGCAACATGGGGAACAGATAACCAGTGACATTCGCTGGGTTTCAGTAACATTACTACTTGGCATCGTCAGAAACTGAACCGTCAACTTGGGTGGGTGGCCCCGGCTGGAACTACAGGTAGCTAGCAAAGCAGCTAGCTAATTCGCTAATACTCATGACAACTGGTTTACTTCGCTGTTCGATCCACATATAGACTTAAATAGATTTACCTATCCAACTTAGCTAACAAGCGATGGCTACAGTAAACGTAGAGGGACTGTGATCCAAGCGCAGTCTCACTTTCAACCCACCAAGCATTAACGTTAGCTATCTTGCTAGCTAGTGTGCCACCTTCAAGGAAGCCTTTAACGTTACCGCTAGCTTTCGCTATAACGTAGAATGGCGCATTGGCTGCAGGAGCTAAGCCACAGATAAGTGGCTGGCTGGATAAACGTTGCCATGCAAGGACAGCAAGTTGTACAAGACCGGTAAGCCGTTTGGCAAGCTATCTAACTTACTTACGTGAGATTCTGTCTCCCCGGCTAAACTAGCCAGTCCCCTCCTTCTGTGTGTCTTCCTTGTTCGCTCTTATTTCGTGTCTTCTTTTTAGCCAGTCTCTTTGCAAGCGTAGCGACCGTATCCCTCCACAGAAGACACTTGTCCAACGTTAAAGCCAACAATTTAACGTCGGAGTCGCCTAGCTAACGTTTAGAGGGCTATTTTAGCTTGCCAGCCAGCTACAGCGATGCTGGCTAAGTTGAGAGGAAAAATCACTCGACTTCACCGCTGCAGCCTCTTACGACGTCCACGCACTTGGTGAGGGAGGGTGGGACTTGCTGTGGCTGTAGGGTGAGCTGGCTAGCTGGCAGGCTAACTGGCTGAGTTGCTAACTACTTGTTAGCCACTGCCTGTTTTCCTTTGGCAACTGCCTAGTGACTCCACTCGCCTCAAGACACAAGTGTCAGCTGCTGCAGGTGACAAATCCTAAACTCAGTGTTTACAGCGTTGCGCCACACCGCGGTTAAGTACAACACAAAATATCGAAGAAACCCCTTTTTAAAACGTTATTTCAGCAGTGTAGCGGTTAATTGCAACAGGAGAAGCCTGCAAAAAATTAAATGAACACGTTTCCTCCCTCCCGTAGAGGCACTCCACAGCGCTACACCACGCACGAATAACTGCTGCCTCTAGTAAGCGGGAGGAGGCGTGGTTACTGACTGAGCAGAAAGCGTTTGACATTGATTGACAAATATCACGGCCAATCACAATATAAGTTTAGAATACCCCTGCCAATTGGAGATAGTCATGTAAGTAGAGGCGGGATCAGAGGCAGAACCATATTTCTACACTCTGAATACGACCACACCCACAGAAGTGGCAATGGCAATTTGGCAGCTAGCTAGATCTCCAGAAATATTAGATCATGAATAAGATCTAAGGGTTAGGGTTAGCCAATATGCCTGGATCTGTAAAGCCTGTGAGAATATGTGTTTTGCTGTTTTAATGTCAAATGTGTTCAAAGTACTTGCATTTGGGCTACACATACTGGGGTGACTCCTTGGAAATATACCTGTGATGTGATATGGAAAAGGAAAATAGTCCTATGTAACTGACATCTAAAGGGAAAATGCTCAACTTTGTTGCACTTTAACCTGAGGAACCCATTATTTCAACACAAGTAGTGTATTATTAAGTGTGGTTTGACTTAGTAACAGACATAACAAATATAGACCAGACACCTCAGTACAGCTGCAAGTCAGCAACACATGCCTTTCTTGAAAAGCCTAAATCCTAGTATGTGTGAAAAGACTCAACACCTCACAGATGTTCTTCTGTCCCAGATCCCTTCCTTGCCCTCATCCCTCACTCATTCCCTGCTCTAACCCACCACCAGTCTATCATTCTTTCCTTCCAGACTTGCAAGGCTCTTCGTACAGGTCTGTTCAGATAAGACAGCACACTCTGCTGTCATCCTGTGAATGCATATATTGAATCTTCATGTAACCATCTAAATTGTATTCCATCTACGTAAATCCATCAGTCCTGTTTATTTCTATTTTTGTACACAGCTTCACTACTCAGGGATTCTTGCTTCCCCTTCCATCTTCCTGCTCTTTACTTTGTTTAAATCCAGGTCTACAGTCAGTATTGCCCTGCAGAAATGAGCCAGTTAAACGGGAGCAGTGTCACTGAGGTTGGATCTACAGGTGTCTCTTCTGAGAGGTTTGCTAAGCACCATCACAGTGTAGCATCTCCTCTCTTCCATTTCCATTCCAGCTGTAACTGAGGTAAAGCCGTTGCCATGGCCACCACAAGCCCAGATTTAATTCCTCAAACAGGTTTCTGATTGGCTTAGGTCTTTGTTTTCAACAAACACAGAAGAAAAATAGGCCTCCAGGCTTTCACTGCTGGGAAAATAAGTTTAGAAAATAATACATTCTTAAAAGGAGATTTCTTGTTTAAAGATGTTTACACAGAGTTTGCAACCAATTCCGAACTGTGCTTTTTTCAAAAAACAGATTCAAACTCGGCATAAACCACATAATCAGTAGCCATTTCTCAGTCTTACAGGGTGGATGATGGAGGTTGATTACACTGCTAAAATGAGCTTGTGAACCTTACTGTTTTCCCTCAATCACCGCTGTATGTGAATTGGCTCGCAATAAGACTCATTCCTGGGAATAAATGTTTCTGTGGAAGTATTTCCCACTGGACCCACAGGAACATGAATAAGTGGCAGTACAGCCTATATACTCAAAGTGACTAATACATATTCATATGTACAGCCGGGACTCTGGTCTTGACTTTCCTAGAAGTGCCATCCTTTGGGAGTTGCTGCTAATGTGGTTCAAGCAAATTCCAAGGAGAGCTACTAGCCTACATTCGCAGGGAGAGAGGGGGAAAGAGAAAGAAAATGGGGCAGAGAAGTGTGACAGACAGTGAAAAAATTAGCGTGTACTGCATGTGTATGTGTGTATATACTGAGTGTGTTTTAGTATCTATCCTCTCCAAACATCTGTCTTGGAATGCTGACGTACAGCCAGTTTTCTCTTTAGTCGTTATCAGGTGTTGACACGAGGATGAACGAGAGAGGGGGAGAGTAATGTGTGCCATATGCTTGCGGTGATACAGGGCTTGTGAACCTTGTTGCATTTCATCCTCATTTGTGCAGTAACTTTTCAATGTATGGAGCCAAACAAAAGCAGCAATGCCTGGAGAAATAATCTTCAATGACACCACTCGAATTCCTGGAGATTATTATTGAAGGTTTTGAAAAACCAATGCACTGTTCAGACTGAGTAACATGATGAGTGGTGTAGGAAAACACTGCAAAAGATTAAAAATAAAACAGTAGAGCATGTGTTTGATTTTAAGTGTGTTGTGAAAATGGGTTGGTGGTAAATATAGTAAGATTAGTAAAATAAGATAGTTATTTTGTAGTTATAGTATTATTATTATTATTATTATTATTATTATTATTATTATTATTATTATTATTATTATTATTATTATTATTATTATTATTATTTGTACAAGAGTAGGGTCAGGGCAAATTCATGTCCCTAGATTAAATGTCAGAGTCCCAAAACCAATTAAAATGTAAAAGAAAAATCTCTGTATTTTAAATCTTCAACTAAATCTTGGTTCATTCATGCCTGGCATGCAAGTGCTCTGATCTGGAAATACAGCTCTACAACACTACATTCATACAACCAAGGCTGTCTTCAATGAATTTTGTGATGCAATACCGCCACCTACTGGCTGATGTTTGCTTTTTAATATCCCAAACAACCAAGTCAACAGCAGGAGCTATTTGAACCATCTGGGTAATGTTATCAAGAGACCTTTACACACTAAACACCACAGAAACCCGGTGGCCAGGCATATTGGCCTATGTGACACTCAACTTCACCCTGCTGTACGCATTACAGGATGAAAACGAACTTTTCTAACTTTATTTTACCTGCAGTGGGAGGTGAATCATTGACTAGCTGTTCTGCATGCAACAATTGGTCCCAAAAAGTATGCCAGTAACAATAGTTTTTTTCTAACTTTATAAGTGATTACTTAAGATATGGCTATTTGCTTGGAATTAGGGTGAAAACACAATAACAGGCTAGAACCACACAGAACTAAAAAAAAAAAAAAATCTCACACATGATGCTTTCTACTTAATAAAATGTTCATCACACAAATGTAGTTTAGTAATAAACTGAACTATTAAGCGAAATGAAAACATTTACTTTTTCTCTGAACCCATTACGAAGAGAAGCTGTGAAAGTATTCCAGTCAGGCTGCACAGTTAAACAGTCATATAGTTTATTCTGTAAGAGAGTATGGACATTATAGTAACAAATATGACTTTCAATGATTTATAAGTACTTTGATTATTACATTTTATTTACAGTATTTTTGTCACACTTGAATTTAATTGTCTAATGCTGATACTCAACTTATCATGAAGTGACTAATGCATCAGTAAAACTTTTAGGATTCTGACAACGTTTATTATTATATACATTTGAGTTAAATTAAAGTTTGGGGGTGTACTGTCTTAAGAGATGTAGAAAACAAAAGTTGAGTTAGAAGAGTATCAGAACTAGGCTATTCAAATACAGTGTCATCAGTATTTAGTAAACAAACAACACATACTTTACAAGGAAGACTCTAGAATGTGATGCTTCAACATAATGCTATTTGGTCCATGATGGGCTGCCTATTACCACACAGACTCCAATTGACTTCAGACTTTATGTCAATGCATGATCATGTTAGGGATTGATTTACAGTGTTTTCCCATAATATAATGGGAAAACGTAGCAGTCGTTTCTCTATCACATTTATGCTGTATGTGTCAATGGGATGGCTTTGCCTGACAACAATTCACACTTCATCTTCCAATTTTTCACATCTGATTTTTCAGCATCTGCCTCCTCAGAGCCAATTAAAATCTAGATCTTTACCAGTACCAGTAACTATGGCCAGAACTATTTGTTTGTTCATGAATATTGTGCCCGTAACCGTATAAGTAATGACAAAGCATGTTAAAGTCTGTCTCCAGTTCTGACAAAGATACAGAAGCCAACTGTGAATGTTTTAGTGCTACGTTATTGTATAGTTTTTGCTTGAATAAAATGTATGTGTATATATATATATATATAATATATATATATATATAATATATATATATATATATATATATGAATATATTTCAGTATATACACTACCGGTCAAAAGTTTGGGGGTCACATGGACATTTTCATTCCACTCGTTATATACAGAATACCAGCTGAGATCAGTTGCATTGTTTTTTTTTAACCAGGGCAGCAGTTTTCAGATTACATTATGTGTTTACATAATTGCAAAAGGGTTCTCCAATGTTTTCTCAGTTAGCCTTTTAAAATGATATCAGATTATTAAACAGAATGTGCCTTTGGGACTGGATGAATGGTAGCTGATAATGGGCAATGGACATATTGCATTAAAGATCAGCCACTTCTTTCTACAACAGTCGGGAACCTTTTTGCAATTATGTTAGCACATAATGTAATCTGAAAACTGCTGCCCTGATTAAAAAAAAAACAATGCAACTGATTTGAGCTGGTATTCTGTCTGTAATGGAGTGGAATGGAAATTTCTAAGTGACCCCAAACTTTTGACCGGTAGTGTGTGTGTGAATCTATCGTGTTGATTTAATTTATTAGTGTGTCTTCATTCAACACTTGCATTGACTTAAAGTTTGAAATGTTTTGTCAACAGTATTTCAACATGTACAAATAACGACAAGGATGAAGAATGAAACCATTCAATACAGGCATTCTTGATGGACTCAGAAAAAACACATCTGGTTCTTGTTGTATTTCAAATCCTTGTGTTATTATCATGTGATGGACAGAACTTCCTGTTTTCTGTTGAAAACCAATGGGAAAAAAACGAATAAGTTCAAAATGTTACACACGATAATTGTAGCAACCCAAATGGGGCAAAAGCCTCATCTTTAATGTAAAGTATTGTGTTTCTTCATAATGTGGGTGTCTTCAGGCAAACAAAACAGGTGTTTAAAGGAGCTGGGAGGTATTTATGAGCTGTAACTGTTTCTGACCCAAATCTGCTTAGACCCTGGATTGGACAGAAATTCAGACAGACAGACATAAATAGAAAGAGACAGACAGGTGAAAGACAAGCAGACAAACCAACAGATCTGACAACCAGAAAACCAAGAGAAACTGTTCTTCTTAACGCAGCTCTGTACAGTTCATCACAGACACACACACACACACACACACACACACACACACACACACACACACACACACACACACACACACACACACACACACACACACACACACACACACACACACACACACACACACACACACACAGACTCACAAACAGGTTCAGATACACAATCATCATAGTAATAAAGGCACAAACACTTGACCACAATTTAAAAATAGTGTTCCCATAAAAATCTCTGATACCTGCAATTTAGTCCTCAAACATTATTTGACCACATTGTCTTTGATCTGAGATGTAACAGATGGTTATGAATGCAGAGAGCTACATTAAGTCTCTCACTCGTGTCCATTTAATTTTACATTTTTTAAAGAGGAGATACCTCAAGATTACAGAAAAGTGAGCGTTAAGTTTCTGAAAGGCAAATTAGGGAAAGCAGTACACACTTTTTCCAAACCTGTAGCAATAACCCCCTGTTGTTAAGATCTTAACACAAACATTCTATTATTAGATGGTTTAAACATTTATAGTTCTGTGACAAACTGCACAAAGACTTTAGTTTGTTTTTCAACACAACATTGACTTCAACACACAGTAGTAAAATACACTATATGCAAAATCATATCAGAAACATTGTCATAAATGTTTGGGATTGCTGACTGTGCATACAACCTTGAAACAGTTTCCATCTCAAAAAGTATTATGGAGCTTCATGTAGCTGAGCATCAACAGTAAAAAGTACATACGATGACCGGTTTATGGTATAAAAAAGTGCCTTGTAATGATGTGTAATCAATATATGGTAGCCCATACATAAAATTAATTCCTATAAATACATTGAGCAAGATAATTCAAAGATTTGTAAAATACATTGGATTTTCGTATTTTCGTCAAGCGTTGTTAGCAATCCTATGCTACTATACAGTGTATTACAATTATGTTCAGTAATCAAGCAGTCTGGCCACTACAAATAAATCAAATTAATCAACATTGTTGATAAAACCAGCAAGATTTGAATGAGCGTTTTGTTCCAAAATGCAATGTCAACCATTTGAAAATGATATCTGCATTTTCAATGTCACATTTTTATATACTAGTATGTAACTTAAGTCCCAGGGAAGGGATTGATGACAACCTGGATCTGTATTTTACAGACATTTAAAGCATTTTGGAAAAGACCTCTTCAATTCTTGCTGTCTACTTGAGCCCTGATGCTCGACTTCCATTGCACTTTAATCTCATAAAACAACAGAAAGACTGGCCTGTGCCCCGTAGTCCTCCATCATATATAACAGCTCTTTTCTTAGGCACAGTCATAAAGTCAAGACAAAATAAAACAACAGACCCATCCCCCCCATCCCACAAACTGGCTGGCCAATTGAATTTGTCAGAAAAGCTGCAGACCAATCAGACTCAGCGGTTTCCCTGCCTTTTGTTATTTTCTATCCCTTACATAACATAGAACGTCTGTCCTGAATAGAAAAGATATTAACAGTCTTGTGGATTATAACATATCAACAGAGCAATGCATCTGTACATGGCTATCTCACAGTATAGCAAACCTGCATACAATTCATGTTTGTATAAGTACAGAAGCCGGTAGAAAATAATATTGGCATGGACAGGGGAGGCTTGCAGTACAAAGGGTCAGGGGTTACACACCTTTAAGAATAATAAAAATAAAAATGAAATCTAAGGGAAAAGTGGTGGATTCCTCCTTAAATTCACTTATAGACCTTCATCCATCACTTCTGAATCAAGACAAGGGATAGATGGGGCAAAAATACACAAAGTCCCTTGAAAAAAAAAAAACATTTTGGCCTTAAAATTCCAAAGAAGTCATTCTTTGCAAAAATGGATATGCGTGTGCAGCTCTTATTATTCACTGTGAGCTGCTGACAGTACTGACCGTACTTGTTTGCTCTATTATCTCGATGCTCACACAAAAGGGAATCCTCAGAGCAGCAAAATGGACAACCAGGTCTGAAAGCGCAGCAACGTCTGCTTTACATCCTGCACCATTAACAAATACACATTTGTTACTGGGTGATTTCGGTGAGAAAAAGAAAAAAAACAAACATGCTGCCATGGTTACTGACCACTTCTCTTCTCTCCTTTTCTCTCTCTTCTCCTCTCACTCCATCTCCATCTCAGTATATGCACTTGTGTAGTCTTACAGGTAGAGCTTTTTAAATGTACTGTACATAGGATCCTGCAAGTCTGAATCCATTGTGCATCAGGGGTGCTATTACCAGTTTGAATACAACTGGGACTGTGCAGCTGTTGTGTGTGTGGTGTGCCTGCTGCAGCTCAATCAGGAGGAGATTGTGTCTGAAGTGCTTCTGATATAGGGTTGAGCTTAAGGGGCTGATTCCCACTGGGATCAATGAATAATTTACATCTCAATCTATGTCTGCACCCATGGCAGTGTAACATGATATTCGGTCTGGCAAAATGTCTTCTGACGCCTGAGAAAACGAAGCAGAGGATGCACTTGCATCCTCAACTCTCTTCTGTTTATTAACTTTTCTCTATCCTTTTTTTTTTTTAGCATCTTGTGATTTATTTCGTATTTAATGCATTTTACCCATTCTGCTAAGCACTTTGATTTGCGTAAAAAATAAATATACAATATAAGCTCGCCTTGCCTTCTTTTTCTTGCTGATTTCAATTCATTAATCTCTCATATTCCAATGCACCTCCATTGTTTCAGAGATCAGAGAACAGTTTGCAAACATCAGAGAAAATAACAGATAAAAATAGCAAGACTGGAAAGTGTCTGCAGGGCATGTTAGCGGGCGACAAATAGGTCACACTCTCGCATACAGACTTAGAAATTTTACGTTTTTGCGTCCCTGAAGTACTTTGATGGGTTTAAAGCCAGCTGTAAAAAAATGACAAATGTCATGCAACTTGTTGCAGTTCTGATAATTTACCACTAGGGCCTGTGTGGGTGGCTGACATTATGAGATGTAATAATTAGCAGTAGAACAAGGGGCTCTGTGATGGACAGAACAAAGAGCGCTGGTCACCACAGCAACTAAAAAAAAAAAAAAAAAAAAGGCGGTTGTGAAACAGGGTGACACGGGGTGTGATAGGGAGAGACAGAGGGAGGAAAGTTAGAAAGAAAAAGAGACAGAGCAGGCATGACGCCAGAAACTCATCTCATTCTATTATTCTTGTAGTGATCACCATGGTTACTACACATGTAAAATGGAATTTAAAAAAAATCCACCTTGCCGCCGGCCTGCTGCCACGGTTACACTCGAGTAACGGTCACCGTGGACACAACACTGTGCTTCCCCTACACTGTCTGCATGAGTCTCTTTGAACTCTGGGTGATAAAGGAAAGAAAGAGGAGGAGAGAAACTCCTAAAAAGCCAGGGGTACACAGATGAGTCTCCTTCTATGTACTGCAAACCATGTATTATCTACAGGACATGCATGATGTCTGAAGTCAACAAGCAACACTTTTGCTCCCTTTCAATGTTTGATGTTGTGGATGGATGAACGCGTGCAACTTTAAAACTCTTGACTCTGCTGAAAGTTTGTCATGCTTGCTGAATAGGTGGAAAAAGCTTAGTGGGCGTAGCAATACCTGCTAATTACAGTCTACCTGACAATATAAAATGGGTCTGTATAGCTTATAATTAACGGCTATCAAAAATATAGGCTACGGTGACATTATTGCTATGGTTTCTTTGAAAACCTTTTGAAAGCCAGGGCTGACTTGTAAGTACTGCACACTGCTGCAAACACTTAAGAAGTGACAGGTTTATACTTTGGGAACATAGAAAAGGAAAGGGGAAATGTTAGCTTGACTGCTTTGCCCCTTGTACTGTACTGTAGATGGGATGTAGAAGATTAAAAAGCTAATTTCTCTAGAATTTGAAAACATAAATGTATGAACTATGTACTAGATTGCTGTTGGGGTTTAGGTGCATCTTCAATTGTGTTTTTGAAGCCACAAGTTTTATTCTCAGGGATATCACTTTCCTTCTCACATTGTCTGGAATCTATTCTAGAGAACATCCTGCTTTCCCATAGA
Organism: Gymnocephalus cernua; assembly: GCA_023631565.1. Classification (NCBI taxonomy): domain Eukaryota; kingdom Metazoa; phylum Chordata; class Actinopteri; order Perciformes; family Percidae; genus Gymnocephalus; species Gymnocephalus cernua. Next base: position 18,246,069 of record CM042433.1, read on the forward strand.
AGTATGACTACAGCACTGTCCTGAGAGGATTGGATTCCCACTGTGGCCACCCATGCAAGAAATGCATACATTCATATCACTTATTTGGATAAAAGTATCCACCAAATGACAGATGCTGAGTGAATAGAGGAAATCTACTCTTTTGTTAACAGTAACAGAGCGATGGGTCCCTTTCGTTTTCCAGCTGGGCCCTCGTCTGCAGTCTGAGCTTAATGGATTTATAGCTGCAGAGAATGACCCGAAATCAAGTGTGACCGTAAAGGTCAAAGGTCACAAGGGGGGCCCTTTTGAACTTTGCCCTTTTTCCTCTATTTCCCACCTGCAGAGAGAGAGCAGCTTCACCTGGTTAATCTGCCTCCTCTTCATGTCCCTATACTGGCTCACTGAAAGAAGTATAGTACTTTATATGGAAAGTGAATTTGTCCAATTGAATTGAATTTGTGGTAACTTCATCAATCAATGGAAGTGGTGGGGGAAATAATGTAAATCCTCACTTTATAGGAGGTAAAAATATACAAGACTTGACATATTTTGCCAGCATCCATTTTACAATTCACTTAAAACAACATGCCAAATGAATATATTAGGACTAGATTTAAATGGATGGATGACACCAATCTTCATATGTAATGTATCAGTGCCAATCATCTGTCTTTGGGCCAAAGAAAAGGGAAGGACGCGGAGAAAGTCGGGAGAAAAGCGGATTTGTCGTACGTACACCCAATCACATGTGCTTACAGTTTAAGCTTCTGAGTGACTCTCGAAGTGTCAACAGTGGTATTTTAGGTCATTTTTAAAACCGTGTAATCAAGGAAGGGACAGAGAAGATTTTTGAAGAGAGGTTGCGGATGTTTTCTCAGAAGATCAATCGGAAGACTGCTTCTAAGCAAGCACTAACAAAACTGTCTCACAGAAAACCTGTATCGTGCCCACAGGTGTTACATATCAGCCGACACCGTGAAGCTAGTGAAGCAGTGTGAGGACCTAGCTATTGAGCATTCACCCTGCACTGAAAACACAGCAGCTCCAGATGTGCTGTCCTCCAGCTGATCCTGACCTCTGACCTGTCTGTTAAGGGTGGATGAGCAAAAAGGAAATGTGCCTGTGCGGATTAATAATATATTGTATTACACTTGTCATTACTTCTTAAAAATATCTGGCTTGTTTGTATAAATGAGGAGGAGGAAACTTCATTATTGCACTTCAAACCCCAGGATACTATAGCTTAAACTTTACTTGACTTGAGCTGCACCTCAGTGAGGTCTAATGCACTCATTGCTGCTGAGTTTCTCCAATAAGAAGTAGTTTCTGACCCCATCAGGGGCTGATTGACAGATACACAGGGGATGTGGAAATATTCATGTGCCTGGAGGATAATGTCAGTAAACTTTTTATACTGAGAAAATGTATTTCCCAGACCGGAGAGTGTAGTAGTAGTAGTAGTATTGTTATGCCCGACGGATTACTGGAAAACGAGCAGGCCTCTTGGGACTAGGTTGGCAGTTGCCTTGGAGCGCTGAATGGGTTGTCAAAGTCACTTTTCTAGGAGCGGTGCAGTTATGGTGATGTCGTAGCGGGGAGGCGCTCTGTGATCCAGCTGGTCACCTCCTTCAGCACGGACTCGGCCACCTCTGGGAGGTCGTGGTGAAGGGCGTGGTAGCCTCCCTCGTAGACCTGAACAGGAGCAATGATAGAGAGTCAAAGAGATGGTAGTCTCGCTTTGCCAGACCTTCCTCCACAGTGCTGCGGAGGAGGGTCTGGCTAGTCCACACAGCATTCGGGGATGGGAGAAAAACGTGCTCTGGTTTATTGGCATTTCTTTAAACCAATCACAATCATCTTGGTTGGCGCTAAGCACTGGGCAGAGTCACCGTGCCGCAGCAAAATAGCCTTTGGAAGGAACTTGTTTTGGTGGAACATGTGTACGTACAAAAGTTGTTTTAGTCGTGCGAGAGAAAACTCAGATTGGACAGATAGTCTAGCTAGCTGTCTGGATTTACCTTGCAGAGATCTGAGGAGCAGTTAACCATAGTCCTCATAAATCCACCGGAGTTTAAAATTCCAACACAAAGTGGAAGGTAACGGACATCCGGCCAAAAAGAGTGATATCCGGCGGAATTTCCAGTGGCAACAGAGCAATCCCGGAAGTGGAACGTCGTGGATATAGACTAGAGAGATGGGATCCACTAGGGCTCTGCAATTAATAGACCTTTGATCTCAATTTCGAGAAACAATGTAATCGAAAAAAACTATTATTTTGCACATTTCGTTTTGAAAGTAAACTCATACTTTGGCTTGTGTTCTGAATGAAAAAAAAGTTCAAACTGGAAATGTATTAAGGGAAATTTCACAGTTCAAGCTGTTTTCACATTAATTTGTTTAACTGTTTCACTGTTTTTGTTGAGTTCAATAAATGTCAATTTTTTCTTCTTCTCCAAAAGTCAATGGGTAATCGTGTTAAATAATCGGGATTTCATTGTTGACCAAAATAATTGTGATTATGATTTGTTTTCCATAATCGAGCAGCCCTAGGATCCACGCAACAAGGAAGCTATTCAAAACTGGTGGATTTGAGCTCAGAAAGGGTTATTATTATTTGAAATCTAAGCCATTTGAAGAACACCAAATAAAATGTCAGTCTCCAGCGTCTTTTAAATTAACTGCAGTCCAATTTTTAGTCACGGGTCAAAGTTGAGATACATCCATTATGCTTAACTAAACCTACAGGGAAATGTTCGGACATTTGATATACCAATCATTGCTTTGATAAGACGTGATAAAGGAGTTCCTGCAGCTCATGAATCCGGCCTAATTCAATAGTTAACAAGCACATGCAGGAACTGGTTTGTCTCTTTTCAATTCTGCTTCTCATTCCAGTTAAATTTTTTGTTCCTCATGCGATTAGCCATGTGACCAAAAAAGTGTGTCAACTTCCTTCTTCAGAGATACACACCATTCTGCAAAGAGGAAGATTCTAAACAGGTCAAACAGCCTCCAGTCTGTCTGTCTGTCAGTGAATGCTCCTTGCTCTTGCCAGCTGTAGTTGTGTGTGTGTGAGAAGGCTGAGTAAAAGTTTTAGCTGAATGGTTTCATTAATTGATGCACTTTAGTGATTCAAATTTACATATCCGAAAACTTTTACTGCCAACACAGCTTCTTTTAGGCACAAATCTTCTGCCCATAAGCTGAGTATTCTGAACTAGCCCCCTCCGAAAAGCTTTTAGTAGCTTATTTGGGGTTTCCCATTTCACGCGGCCTACATATGACCATTGTACCTTCTGAAATTGTGTAAAGCTGTAGCAACCTCTCATACAGCCAACACGTGTCCTTTTTGAAATGTCAGAAGGCAGTAGTGTGATACATTATTATTTTAACCTTACGTATATGACCAGGCAGTCCCACTGACAAAAAAATCATTTCAAATAAACTAATAAACACATTTTTCAAAATCATTTACATAATATTTACTGTGAACAACCCATCCCCACCTTGATTTTCTTGTCTGAGTTCGGAGCGTTCTCGTACATCATCTTGGAGCCTCTGATGTCGCAGAGCTTGTCGTTGTCGCCGTGCAGGAGCAGGAAGGGCCAGCTGATGGATGGGATCTCCCTCTCGATGCGCGCCGCCGCCCCCATCAGCTGCATGCCGAACGACACCCGCATGCCACCGTGGAAGTTCAGCTCATCAGCGTCATACGCCTCCACCTGGCAGGACAGAGAGAGAGAAGGGAAAGAGTTATGGGGCAAAGTGGACGATGCTCAAGTTTGTCACATATCTCCCTTCGATGCAGGGCTGATTCTGATTTGTCATTTATCGCTTAATGCAACCAGAGAAGCTACATTTTTTTGTGTGTAAGGTCTGGATGTTTGTATTACGCATCTATATTCAACCAGCCCAATACAATTTGTAGTTTAATTCAAATAGGGAAGAAAGCCATGTGAATAAGTGCCTCCATTGGAGAAAAGAGGGCCATGAGAAGAAATGGGAAAATCATGAAAGTTGGCAAATTGGAGTAAATAAATGAATGGAGAGCTTTTATGGAAAGAAAAATAAGAGTCAGAGGAAGGGAGAGACACAGACGGTAGATTGTGTTTAAATCAGAGTTGAATAGCAGAGGACACACCCTGTTTTTCTTACATTAAACATAAATTATGTTTAAGTTCCAGACGTGCTCTCACATAAGTCACACACATTCTTATTCATTTTATATGTAAACACAGCTGATGGCCCACTAACAGAGGCCGGTTCTCTGAGGCCACATGCGCAGCTTCTTTGAATAATAAAGGAGTGTAAGCTGAGATGTGACACAACACAACCTGTTCAGCAGCTCAGAGGAGTCAGTGATACTCAGAAACACATTCTTAAAGGTGAAAAGATGTTCTTCTGAACTGAGATAAAATCATATCACAAAAAGGAATAAATTACATAATACAAATCATCAACTTTTCTGCTGGACTGATAGTTCCACACTTTATCTCACAGTGAAAAGCTAAAGCAAAAGTAAATATATAGTTAATGATTTATTGTTAATGATTTATTTAAGATCACAAGGTAATAATGATTTATTACCTACACCATACAGTAAGTATCAACGGCCAGACTCCCATTCACCCCTTGTCATGTATATATCTGAGTTTTACTTTGACTATCTCATGTGAAAAAAAAAGCTTTACTTATTTAAAGCTTACTTCCTCCAATAAAGTGGACGAAGCAGAAGTAGCAGGGTGTGGGATTCTAATGTTTGTAGAGCTTTGGTGTGTCAATACTTACAGACACAGGTATGATGTACACACACAACCCCAACAGTACAAAAACCACAGAACACGTCCACAGGCACAAATACGTGCAAATAGAGGTGTGCAGACGTGCCTGCGTGTGCGTTTTTGTCCTTTCTGTGGTTCACTGAAAATACACACACACACACACACACACACACACACACACACACACACACACACACACACACACACACACACACACACACACACACACACACACACACACACACACACACACACACAACCAAATACACACCAAGCTATTTTGTTTACTTGTCCTGTAGGTGACACAGTACATGCACCTGTTTTTATAATAACAAATAACACAATACAACCAACCCAAGGTATTACACGCACACACACACACACACACACACACACCACACACACAAACTTGGCTGGATAAGACTGACTAATTGCTATTCGGAAAGGATTCAAATGATGTACTGTGGGGTGGGCTTTCCTGGTGCATGACTTCCCACAAGTACACATAAAACACACGTGCACATTTCTCCCTTGAGACCCTGTAAATTCTATTTTCTGCTGCGCCCATACCGGATATTTCAATCACAGATAACAATACAGCTCCCCCCACCCAAACACACACCAACATGTGTCTCTCACCTGCTTCTTGTCCCGTGAGATCCATTTGGAATCGATGGAGCCCAGAGTGAGGCTGGGCACCATTTGGTTCAGGACCTTCGCCAGAAAAACCTGCAAACAGCGAAAAACGAAACACCCAGAGCCTGTCAGTTTATTTTCACGCATCAACACCTCCCTGATGAGTGTTTCTATCTCTCTCTCTCTATTGTTTTTCTCACCATCTGACTGACTGACTGAGAGATACAGTTGCTGTAGAATTCCCCTATTTGCATCTGCTTGTTACAACATGCTAATCATTTGAAAAACAAGTCTCTTCTCTCATGCAGATTTTTTCAGTGTTGGCCTTGACAAATGGACACACAGCTAATGCTGCTCAAAGGGCACCTACACTGAGTATTGCCCTTGAAATACACAAAATAAAAGGTGTCAGTATTACAGTCATTACCCACAGCAGGGCTGAGTGGAGTAAGACAAATGAATGACTTCTGGGTTAACTGAGTACTTGACTGAATAGTGTGACTCACTTAAAGGAAAGAGTAGTGGAAAATAAAGAGGAAAAGGAAAGAGCAGTGGAGAGAATGAGTGGACAAGCGATTGTGTGGCACCTTGAACGGTGTGGCCGAGTCCGGGTTCATCTGGACCATCGGAGCTATCAGAACCACTCCAGCAAAATCATTGGGCCTCTCACACGCCGTCAGGATGGAGATAGCACCACCCTGAGAGAAAAAAACACAGAATATATATTTATATATGCAGATGAACCAGGTGTTTATTTCTCTAACAATGGAATACAAAATCTCTTATTTCTTGTAGCACTTCATTTATACCAATTGATACAAAAACGTATGTGCTTCAAGCAATCTATACAATATATGCAACGTGCTACAAAAAAGTAATGACTTTCATAACATAACATAACATACACATACACTTTTAAGTTTAAAGCTATTAAACATAAAGTACGGTGTGAAGAACCTTATGCTGACAACTTGGTTATGTTGGTTGCATGAGGTTTGTGCAAACATTTCCAACTAAACACTGCTGCAGGGTAGACAACAGTAAATGTTATTCAACTGACCTGCAACTTATTTATGTCTCAATAAACAGAACTCAAGATTTATGTGTCAATCCACAAATGTAGAAAATATTCAATCATGGAGATTTCATTTCAGTGGATCCATGTCACAAACTGTTTGCTGTCCATTGTTGTTTGTGCTGTCATGTGACCATAGTAAGTATCATCTGGTCCTGGTAATACCAACTGTGACCTGATATCAGCATTTTGATTGGTTGTTGTGTGAATCAGTATTGCAGGCAGCCTTCCAGTTCATTTAAATAGTTTTAGTTTTTTGATGATTTTTGTTAATGCTGATAGGAATTTATCTGACAGATGAAATGAGGGCAATGGTAGAATATGTTTGACATTCTAGATCTTCAAAAGTAAAAAAGTAAATGGTGAGGAATAAAGCATTCCAGTCAGACTAGATGATCTGATGATGATGATGATGATGATGATGATGATGAAGAATTACCAAGAAAAGACATTTTGTTTAAGTTTAAAACAAATTAAAGCAACTTGAATAGTTAAAAATAGAAGACATGACATGTTTCAATGAGGGGAAGATGATATGAGAGCCTGTAAGAAGACAGGGAGTGTCTTATCAAAGTCGGTGAGAGGTTCTTATGTGAGGAGCAGTGGGAAAACTCCTCGTAAGGTCAAGACGGACATAAAACAACCCTTTTGTTTAGATGGGTGTGAATTTCCACCCTGCTCTTTTGTTGCTGAAGCTATAAACAGACTGGGAGAGAAATGCGAATGTGAACCCACGGCTCTTAGCGCACAACGTGCACTGTGTAGCTGCAGCGAACAGCAGCGCAAGGTCACACCTTGGCACCCATGCTGACATTTGGGATTGTGATTTAAATCCGGTGATGTAGTGCCATGATAATTAGCAGCTCTGTAGCGGCCTAGACTCAAATCAATTTGCCATGGTTCACTTTGCCGTGGGCTCTCTTCTCGTATGCAACAAGTGCAAGTGTCTGTGCGGGTGCACACAGGCAGACACACATACACATGAGCACAGTGTTTCTGCATTTGCGAATCTGTCTCTGTCTCTGTCCCTTGCCCTGTCTCCGTCTCTCTCGTTGGAGACTAATTGGCTTCAACTTTGTTTGTGAGTGTTCTTTGTCACTTGTGTGAATATTCATCAGGCTGGGGTTGCCAAAAAGAGGCACCAAAAGACAAAACATTTCCCACCAGAAAAGTGCTCACTCAGTTACTGCATATGCCCACACAAACACACACAGAGTTAGAGAAGGAGGCTTTGCTACAGCTCCATCACTTCGTTCTCCTTTAGACACACACATTCCAACAAATACTCAAAGACAAGCTTATACTGAAATATCCATGTGTAAACACCAGGACACACACTCACAGAGAAATTGTGAAATTTAAACTGCCCAAACCGTCGGTTCAATACATCTGATTCTGTTTAAATATAACAAGATGACTCAATGTAATTTGGTACAATAGCCCATTCTGGGTCATGTCCTTACACACTGCACATTTTGTGCAGTGGGCTCCAATGACAGATAGATAGATAGATAGAAAGAGAGTGAGAGAGAGAGAGAGAAAGAGAGATAGAGAGTGAGAGAGAGAGATAGAGAGAGTGAGAAAGAGAGATAGAGAGAGAGTGAGACAAAGAGATAGAGAGAGAGAGAGACAAAGAGATAGAGAGAGAGAGAGAGACAGAGAAAGAGAGATAGAGAGAGAGAGACAGAGAGAAAGAGAATTGGTACAGAGAAGCTCTTTAAGAATCTGTTTAGAGGCCTCCTTACACTTTTTTCTCTCTGAACTTTGGTGGAGAGGATGAATACTTGTATTGTATGTCTGTCTGCTGACAGTGGGTGGACTTCCCTGAGGAGCTAACAAACTTAACATAATATGGACTATACAGCTAGCATACTGACATTGCAAGGTCTGATGTCTTCAGTTTCCCCATAACAGTCAGGAATGAAGACGTTATGTTCAATACAAATTCCAGTCATTTGGATTCAACTCTCTTCGATTAAACAAGATCAAACTAATTAGTAAAAAGTCAGCAATGATAAACAGGACAGAGTGGGAGAGCGACGAGGTTACACACAGAAAAATGGCATGATGAAGGCCCTAAACAGTGACAAAACATTACATAAAACTCTACAAATGTAGGAAAAATGAACCTTGGCAAGAAAAAACTAAAGGAGAAAGAGAGAAATGGGGAAGAGTGAGAAGGAGCCAGAGCTGAAGGCATTTGTCAGCATTCCCATGAGCTTATACAACACCATCAAACTGCTCCAATTCATGAATTACTGCTTAAACAAATAAGATGCAGAGACAACTGTGAAATAGTCAGTATGGTCTCCCAGACACAGAAGCTGACCATTTGTAACTGTCATTTATTTTGTCAGTTTTAATCATTTCACATTGAGTTCCCTCGTCCATGTTTAGATCTTTTGTGAGAACTGTGATTCTTCTCTGAGAAATGATGAACTAATTCTTCACATCCGCTTGCATTGCTTTCAAAAATTATATACTGTAATTATTCATTTAATTTATGTAGGAAATTACTGCAGAAGAGTTTTAACAAGACAAAGAGTTTAGAGTCATGCTAGCAGCTGTGTGAGGCTGCACTTATGGCACAACGGTGCTTAGAGCTAAACGCTAACGTCAGGATGCTAACATGCTCACAATAACAATGCTAACATGCTGATGTATAGCAGGTATAGGCTGTGTCTGAAATCACTGCCTATTTACAATATAGCGCCCTTCATTTACAGTTTGCCTTTTTGACAGCAAATTAAATGTATTCACTATACCCTGCCCTCAAAAAGTCCACAATTGTGCAAAAAAGTAGGGTTAATGGCTTATATACTACTTCCTGCTAACAATACTACAATGCAATTGCTTGGTCAGTAGTAGCATCAGTATTGGACATTTTTTAAATGTTGCCCTGATTATGGCCTGCCAGGTTCCTGGTAAAAAGACTGTGTAATGCCCGATTGAGCCCAAAGTGTAAATAGAGCAGTCCATTGTCTGGAAAATTCACTGCATGCAAGTGGAAGTTTCTATCAGGGCTCAAGGGGTAAAAAAAAACCAAAAAAAACATCTGAGGGTGAAGAAGAATGGTGATTTACACAAAGTAGCCAACAAAAATGTATAACAGGAGAGACGATGACATTCGGGAACTTCTGACTCTAAGCTCTGAAGGCGAAATTGTCAAACAAATTCAAGGAACGGCATGAGTATGATAATTTAATTATGCACCGGCTACGTGACCGCAGTGTAATCCACGTTCATACATCCATGTTCTGATCATCCCTCGCCTAAACCAAAAGGATTTCCAATATTTCCAGTAGCGTAGTAAATCAGTAAATCTCCTCTTGTGTGCTACATGTAAGAAAGGGAAACTTCGGACACACCTGATTGGATGGACATTGTCTGGAGTTCATATGAGAAAAGGGCTAAAATCTACACTGTGGCTGGTCTCTGCTAACCTCTCCACAGTCTCCTCAGGATGTTATCATTGGAGCAGCGTCTCTGCACATACTGTAGAATCCACAGGGTGTTTCCACGCTCTTGTAGTTTTTGCGTCATCCTGGCCCCGTTAAACAAATATTCATACGAGAGGAGGAACACGCTAATAGAAACAGGATAAGTAGTCACAACACTGGGAAGCTGGGAAATAAGGCCTGTAAAAACACAGCAACACAACATTTGATTTGGATGGGGTACAGAAGAATGAAGTAGGATGAAAAAAAAGACAAAGAAAGGACGTCAGGAAATTAAATGAAAGCAAAACAATTGTAAGGAAGAAAACTGTGGAGGAAAGAGAAGACAGGAAAGAAAAATAGGTGATGGTTGGACAGGTGGACTGGCTTACGTGACAGCACAGTACAAACATCTAATGAAATTACACAGATGGAGGGATGTACAGAAGGAAGGAAAAAACAGAGAGAAGAGGGGATAAGAAAAAGACGAGGGGAGAGGTAAGAAAGGAGGGAGGTGTACTGTGACTTTGATCAGCTCTGCCTTAATATTTACAGAGACATCGTCTAAACACAGAGTTGAATTTACAAAAAACTATTTGCATTTGCGCTCCTACACCCTCAGATTGTTTTTACGCAGGATCAGTCTTTATATAAATACAGTACTGCTGGTAAAGCATGAGCCATAAAAGGTTTGCAAAAACATAATCAAAACGTGAAATGAAGTGTTGTTTAAAGCATCTAAAAGCCCAACTGATTGCATTGAATATGACCTCATTTCCAAAGAGAAGCTGTTTTCTTGAATGGAAGACCATAGAATTAAACAATATTTGGGTCGTAAAAAAAATATTGTTGAACATTGGATTGGAGATTGAATCTGCAAAAAAGACGTTTCTATCATTAAAAGAAATGCCGTGATAGCATAGCATATGCACTCAAATCAATAAACAACGTGGTTAATCCATCAGGCACCCATGGGTTTCTTACTTTCTAATAAGCTATTAAGTATGCAGATACAAATGACACAGTCATTGATGAAATGTAGTGGATTTCTCACTTTATAAGCATCAGGCTTGTGTAGGATTATTTTGTTAGAATATAGTGTAAGACCTCAGAGATCAATCTGACAATGCTCACTCTCTGTTTCTCCGGGTCATGAAGAAGTCACGAAGAAGCCATCCGGTCTTCCGAGTGATAAGACATCATTAAAAGTACAGATGAAAACTTAAATCATAAATCATAAACCCGTTTTGTGTCTGCAATATCATCCGCTAAAACATGTTATAACTTTAACTGAACGAATCCTGAGTTTTATTTCTGATCCACCAGATAACGAACACTCAAGTTAAAGGTGCAGGGTGAAAGTGACCTTCAATTGGAGTCAGATTTTAGGTTTTGGCCGTTTTGGGCCAGAATTGGTCATCGGTCACATTCATTCCTTCACTTGTATGCAGAAATAGTTTGGTGATTGGTAAAACTGGCACACATTCTTCTAGTTTGACCATTTTTATGGGGATTTGAGAAAACCGGAATATGCTACATTCTTGTGATTGCAAAATCATGAATTAATGACAAGCTGTTAAGAAATGGATCTTGTTCCAGATGTTCTGCAGCTCTTTTCCAAACAGCTAAGTGATGGAAGAGCCCATGGAGGGGGTCTTCCTGATAAATAAAACGAGCTAGCTATAAAGACAAAGCTAGTCTTATGCTGAGGGAGTACATACAATGCACCAGGAAAAGGCATTGTTCACACAGAAGTTGTTCTTATTAATGCCTTATTACTGTGCTAAAGCGTTAATAAAGTATTAATTAACATTAAAGACACTTAACGTATAAACCTAAATTATGCCTTAATAGACAGGGTTACTGACTAACAAGGGTTGCCTTGAAGTTAAAAGCTCAATGTCTCGAACATATGGAGATATATATTTTCAAACGATGTAGATCTCATTTTTTTTGTCTGCTGAAATATTTTTTCCCCCCGGTTGAATCCAACAAGCCCACTGAATCACTGCTGTGCTGCGAGATAACAAGGCTCCACGCGTCTCATGGCACAACAGTTCTGTAATGAATTTTCATTTATCCTTTGTGTTCCTGCTTGGAAAGAGTCTTCCAGCTGTGAGCTGAAAGACTAAAAACTGTGTATTTGTGTTCGGCCTAAAATGTTTCTGACTTACCCGGGTGGTGCTGACTGGCTTTCTGTTCAAAAAAGCTCTTGTTCCGTGTTCTGTGACAGTGAAGTTAGAATCCTTCTTATACAACATGAAACGTTGCACTCCAGATAAAGCTGCGTACATGAAAACATTTGTGCGTTCTGTACGAATGCAGAATCTGAGCAGCTTGTTTATCTGACACAAACGAGCTCATGGGAGGACAAACTGACTGCACCTACAAACACTGATAATTTGTCATATAACTCATCAATACCGTTCTGTGAGCTGCACTGAGAGTTAGTGGGTCACGACTGAGTACAACAGTAAGAGGCCGTGATGTTGAATGCAGCTCTTTCAATAACTGAACCTGGCCTTGATGCATTTTGTGTCCATGCGTTATGTTATTTTTCTCAATGAGAATTCTGGTCTCCCTAAATTGAACTCAATTGATAGGAAGCTCAAGCAAATGGTACATTAATGATTTATTAAATACGTTTTTGCATTGCAACTGTTTTGCATGTAAAACCATGTTCACTGTACAAAACAATATGCATCATACTATATATACCTAAATATTAGAGTACGGAGGTAGAGTCAGGATTATCTTAGCTTAGCTTAGCATAAAGACAGGGAAACAGGGGGAAACGGCTAGCTTGGTTCTCTCCAAAGTTCAACTGAATGTAAAAATGAGAAATTGTGGTTTGGTTTTAAGGTTTTAGAGTTACGTGTTAACAACAGTACTTCTGTGCTGAGAGCCTCTGGCTATAGTGCTGGTTGCCTGGCAAGCTCACTGTGACGACAATGGTCAAGCGATCACTGCCTGGCTGCTTAATCAGTTCACTGAAAAATAAACGATAAAATTATGACTGCGAATAATCCTACATTATTCTCACTGAAGAAAACCTTTGGACACAGAAAATATTTGGAGTCCTATTGCTGAATTTACCATATTTCAATACTCCAAGAAGCCTGAAATTGAGGACAAAGGTGAACACAGTCCCAGACACAGAAGGTTATAGTAGAACAGTACATTACATTAAACATTACCTAAATTCCTGAACTGGCTGTGGAAAGTGAGCGCAGTGTCTCTTCTCTGTCAACAAATAACACCCACATTGCCCTTGAGCAGGTCACTGATGCCGTGCCGAATCTGTGCTACTGTGTAAAAGGTAAGTTTACTGAGAAGAGCCAGCTCAGCAACCCTACCCTGAAATGTTTTCCTGCAGATGAAGCCAAACCAAATAAAATATAATTTAAAGCGGGATGTCCAAGTACTGCATTATACAGTTTTTTTGTTGAAAGTGCCAGTAAATTAAAACACCTTGATTCTATCGTTATTCTACTGTCGGATTCGTAGGAAGTCAATGCACTCAGGTTTTTCATTGCTGACTATTTTGGGACATTAAACCACTTCATAATGAAATAAAAGCGTTGGACATTTCTTTCATTTGAACGTTGTCACAGAAAACCTCTCAACACTGATCTCGGTATTTCTCTTTCCCATGCTTGGACAAGGCTTGCCTTCAATTTCATGCAGCTGTCTCTCTCTGTGTGTGTGTGTGTGTGTGTGTGTGTGTGTGTGTGTGTGTGTGTGTGTGTGTGTGTGTGTGTGTGTGTGTGTATGTGCGTGTGTGTGTGCGTGCGTGTGCGTGTGTGTGTCAAGGACACTAAACCAGGAGCTCTGAAAACATATTATGTAATTTCACACCAAACAAAACAGAGAAGCAAAAACCTCGAAAACAGGAGTTTTACTATCCTGACAGCTGTTTGTTGAAAATCAGTAGTGTAATTAAAATAAATTAAAATGAAACGCAAAATAATGCATGGAAAGTGTCCTACCATGGAGTGACCCACGATGAAGACGGGCAGGTCTGGGTGGCGCGACTTCATCAGGTCAACGTGCTGCAGGGAGTCTCTGATGTAAACCTGGAAGTCTTTGATGTTCATCCTGTCTCCTTCACTCTGACCATGGCCAACTGTGTGGGGAGAGAGAAGAAGAAGAGACTGATGTGAGGAAACTAGTACTGTCTGCTGCAAGATATTTTATGATTTTAAAGACCTTTTTAATGCCTCCAAAGGAAAAGAAAAACCTTATTTGTGGCAAACACTTCTTCTTTTTCAGGGTTAAAATGAGAGTCACAGCCACTTACTTAAACATACCATTTGAACAGTGGAATAAATACCTTACTTCTTACAACTGCACAGACAGACATTTTGAGATATTTATTTACGACATTTTTAGGTCTTGGTTTGGATTGGCTAAAGCTATAAGCTAGGAATGAAGAGAAGGATGAGAGACATTCTTAGAAACTCTTTCCTAAAGTTGAACTCCAGAAGGATTTAAAGCCCTTTTTAGCTTGTCATTATTTCCAATATTTTAGCTGTATTACACTAATAAACACTCGCTCATATTTTCTCTCCTAGTAGTGTTCATTTTTCGAACATGTGACACAATTATTTATCCTCCTCGTTTACAACCGTAAAAGAGATGGATGAAAAACAGGAAGGAGCCTAAAAGGGGGGGCCGAATGGCGTGAGAGACAGCAGTGAGAAGGATGGGTGAAGTAGCAGAGATGAGAGGGATGTGAACGAGAAATAAGAAGAGGGAAAGACTCAACTCATTTCGAATGTAATAATTATTCGCATCTGCATTTATTGATATTCTGTTCGTAAATTCATTATTAAATGATCCAAGTTATTTGTAGAAGTGTAAATATTGTAAAATAATGTTACAGACAAAAAGAGACAAAGACAGAGGGGAAATACATTAGACTGACAGATGGAGAGGAGGAAAAAATTATGAATATGTGTGTATGCATACATAGATTGTGTGCATCTTCTCCTCTAGCTTTCTGCAGCAGTGAGAGGTGAGGTGGGTTGCCATGGCGACCGCTGAACCAATAACACCACTGAGCTCCTAAACATTTACATGTGCAGCTCACACCTTCTCGCTCTCGCTCTGCAATCTCAAGTGTGTGTGTATGTGTGTTTAGAAATACTGTGTAAGTGGGGCATATATACACAAGGATGTCTTCATGCTATATGTTTTTTTTTCTCCTCGTCAATACTGAAGCGATCATCGCAGCGTGGAAATCAATGTCCAATCACGGCAGCAGTGAGTGATGGAGCACTGCACACTTCAGATTGATGCACACTATATACTGTCCTACGCCAGATCAATGACCTCACACTCTGCTGAATCTACATCCTTTGTTGTTTTCTGGAACACACACATTCTCACACACACACACACACACACGCACACACACAGACACAGACACACAGACACACACACACACACACACACACACACACACACACACACACACACACACACACACACACACACACACACACACACACACACACACACACACACACACACACACACACACAATGAGTTACTTGGATTTTAAAGTTGATTACAATACAAAGCCAGCACAGTTGACTCATCTTATCTGCTGCAGGAATAAGTTCAATTGTGGTTGCTTACTACGTACATACAAGTGGGACTTCTTACTGTGTTTATTACCTGAGCAAACATTTCCTAACACGTTTATGGTCTAAATTGCAGTTTCAAGTCTTCAATACAGCATGATGTTCATTTTAGCCCAAGGTGACATCTTAAAAAATGCCCCTAATACTTATAAGCAGTATGTAAACATTGAATAAATAGTTTATAACATACTACAATGTAGTTGAAAGCAAATATAAGTGTTTATTAATGTATTTGTCAAGAACTATAACTCATGTGGGCACCCATAAGTGGAGGCTGCTGTACAAACAGATAGATAATAATAATATAGTAAAACAGTTGTAATAATATAATTGTTTTATATTGAACAAAGGCTTGGGTGAAGCTGCAGATAAACTTCAGTCTGTGTACTGTAATGCTATGGGAATGCTTACAAACTTTGTTTTTTATGGATGCTGTGTGTGTATGTTTTCATCTCTTTTACCTTTTTTAATGTCTGAAATAAACTTAATCAAACCAAAAACAAACAAATATTTATTTCAGATAATGGCCTCATGGGGAAACTACTCTGAAAAAACTAGGAAAAACAATCTTACACGGGCTAATCAATCCAGAAATTTTTCAAGCGCTGATCTAATTAACTGTCACAATTCTATTATTTTTCCTAAAATGTAATGATGGGATGAAACATGGCGAGCATCACCAAACAGCATTAGGCTGGTCCTGTGTATACTTTCACAAACAATCCATTATGAATATTTCACCATCAGTGCTGGTGTAGAATGAGTTTTTATACACATCAAGTGATATGGGAACAATTCTGCATCCACATTCTACAAAGGCCAAAATATTTCAAGTGTGTCAGCTATAATTTTGGTATTTTTCTGTTGAGTGAGTTAACCAGCCACCATGCCATATTTCGAGGTTGGTCTTTGGTAAATAGATGCAGTGTGTGCCAGATGGAAGAAACCTTCAGTCTGTGCAGGCTGCGAATGAAAAATACCTAACAATTCTATAATTAGAAAGAAATACATGAGAGACGGAAGAAAGTGTGACAGGAAAAATAAGTGAAATATCTCGACTGCTGAACTCTTATCAAGGGCTGCCCAAGGCGGCGTGTGTGTGTGTGTGTGTGTGTGAGAGAGAGAGAGAGAGAGGGAGATACACCACGCCTTTACAACAGAGAGAGAGAGAGAAAGCGATAACTAGATGGAAAACTGGTGTCTACAGGGACTTGTTCCAGTTCAGCATTTTCCATTAAACAGTGTGACATTTTACGGCGAGTCACTGACAAACTGCACCTGCGTGAGTACATCCTCATCATTCACTCTCTCTTTTTCATCATATCAGCTCCTTATTGAGATGTCTACCTCTGTAAATATTTCCACATTTAGCTGGGACTTTATTTATTTATTATTATTCTGTCTCTCTTTCTCTGTTTGCCTGTAGATGAGTTTACTGAACACAAAACACTGCTGTTTGTTTGAGGCTCTGCTGCACAGTCACATGAGCTCACATATTTCCGCTGTATCTAAGACCAGTACAACCACACAGTCTGGGCTAAGAGCACCTTGGTGGAGGAATGCAAAAGAAAAGAGACTGACATTACATTTACTAACAAGATGACACTTTGTTTCTTTTAAATCCTTCTATCAGAGCCGATTTCACATTTTCTGTTCAAAGTGAACATAACGTTTAGTTGGGAAAACAGCAAATGGTGAAACATGAGCAGGTTTTGTTAGTTAATCATGACAAAGAGTCCACAGCCCAGCGGCTCTGGGAGGCTGTGCTTAAGCACAGGAATGATTTGAGATAAATGTTTGACAGGTGGATTTCAATGTTTACCCTGTTTTACCAAATACGTGATCAAAGTATTAACTTGATGATGGCCGACGGATAATAGTCATAGTATGACCAAAGTTAATTCTTCCTGTGGGGGGACATTAAAGGCATATTATGTAACTTTGCTGCAGTTCCAATGAGTCAACCTGTAGGGGGACCGAATTGGCGGGGCGCCACTTCTGTCCCCCAACAGGTTGACTCACAGGAACTACAGCTGGAAAAGTTACATAGTATGCCTTTAATGTCTGTAGCAAATATAATCTATCCAAAGTATTCTAGACATTTCACCTATGCATTTCACAAAAAAAAAAAAAGAAATGTCAACCTCATGATGATTTAAAGTGTGCGGATCACCAAAGTCAGTGGGATTTATTCTCTGGGGACCATGAATGTCTGTACCAGATTACTTGGCAATCCATCCAGTATTTGTGGAGGTATTCCAGTCTGGATCAAAGTGGTGGACTGACTGACTAACTGACCTCCATACAGCCATGACGCTGCTAAAAAGAAGAATTCAGCCAAAAAGGCCATCATAAACGCATCAACAACTGGTGTTGATTGTCTGATTATAATCCTTTTGTTGTGTTTTGTAATATTCTTACTACGGCTGTTACTGTATGGCGTCTTTAGCCCCCCGAGAAAGGTGAATCTCTCTGTCATTTGCCTCTCGTAAGCTTTTCTCCACTTTGTCCTTGAGGTCATTGGGGTGTTTTTGTTCTTTGTCTTACGGATTTGGTGTTCCTTGACATAACCTTGAACAAGATGTTACAAGCCGTTACCTGCTTACGGTTATTCACTCTGGCCATGAGAATCAGCTAAAAGCCTCAGAACCAGTTCTCCCAGTGCTGAAGGATCAGCATGACAGAATTTCACTGAAACTTGAACAGACACAGAAGTTTCATTCACACTTCATACCAACATTTGTGGAGTTTCCACACCTAAACTTACAAACATAGAGGCACTGCGTCAGAACAATAGAGTAATGTACCAGTACCACAAAATTAATTTTCCCTAACAGGCTTTGTTCACTCAACAATTAACAAGGATGGTTATCAGGCAGAGAGGGGGCTGATGGGCTTTCTTTAAAGCTATGCACAAGCTATTCTGTGTTTGAAGTACTGATGAACATAGGGGCAACAATGAGTGTAGGTGTAAGTAAGCGTATTGATGTAATTTATTGTGTATGTTTGTGACTCACCGTGGTCGTGTGCAAATACCAGCAGGGACAGTTCCTTCAGTCTCTGTGCAATCTTGTCATACGGCCCACAATGCTCCCCGGCCCCGTGGGCAATAAACACCAGAGCCCTGAGAGGAAGAGAGGTAAGAGTTAATTCACAAAGGCAGACCTACACTTGACCTCCCTTTCTTTTTTCCTTTTAATCTCCCACGCACAAGCAACAGACAAACAAACAGCAACGGTGTGCGTTTCTCTCCATGGGAGCTTCATCCGTCCTTGAGTAATCAAACTGTCGCTAAACTTGCTAAACTAGATTTCTCTCCAGTAACAGGATAGAGGGGATGAGGGCTGTGAGATGGATGAATTGATGCGGTGGAGAAAGAAAGTTAAAGCAGAAAAAAATTCCTGCTCTCTTTCCATGGAAACTATGGTTTGGTTATGGGTATTCTAATAAGCCTGCATGTGACAGGAAGAGGAGCCAAATCTGAATGGCTTGTTAAATCCCATGTTTTATTTTTATTTAATTTTTTTTGGGGGGGGAGGGGAGGGGGGGTTCTTTTTTATTAGATAGTATAGACATATAGGAAAGGGGGGAGAGATGGGGGATGACACGCAGCAAACGGCCGCAGGTTGGATTTGAACCTGGGCCGCTGCAAAGGATTCAGCCTACATTGGGGCGCGCACTTTACCGGGTGAGCTAAAGGTCGCCCCGAATCCCATGTTTTGTGATCTAGGCAGCCCACAAAAAACTGACTGGGTTGTCTGATTTCACAGTTTGTGGGTTGGTAGGCACTCCAGATACCCAAATGTATGAAAAAGCGAGTTTTTCATATGTCTCCTATAAAACATTCAGCAAAATGAAGCCTGTATGCAAATATTTCTTCAGAACAGCAGATTCAGTGGCTGAGTTTCCACCCAAGTGCTTTTAAAAAAGCGATTTATAATGTATTCACTCAATAAGGCTGCATGGAAAATAAACACTTCAGATGAAATACCCTAAAGTCTTCCTCCTGGTCTGAGTGAGAACCATTTTGTTGATTCGGAAATGATGCAGTACATTGCACTGGAATTTCATTTCTCATATAAATGACATAAGAAGATTTTTTTTTTTCTGATGTGGAGTAGCTGTGTTTTATCCCTACCCTGCTCATGGAGACATATTTTTTTTGTACTTCGCACATTGGCAGATGTTTCAATTCAATGAGGCATACCTGTGTCAAAACAAAACAAAGCTTTCAAAGAGGTATTGGGAGTTTATGCAGTATCGAGAAACAGATGTGGATATGTGAAGTGGCTATCAATATGTTTTGGAATAACAATGTATTAAATGACAATGTAAAAACAGGGTGAAAGGTTTAGCTCATACTGGTGAACCTACAGAGAATTATCACCTGAATCTGTCCTCAGCTTTACGGAGCTTTATAGCAATTTCAGCTCATTATTTAGCTGTCCAACCAAAACTTTTTTATCGAGTCTATTCACTCTCATAGGGATGTTTCCGGAGAAAAGACTCTAAAGAAGTATTATACACTACCTGCTCAACACTAAGCAGCAGGCAAACACTGTTAGCTACTAGCTGGTGAACAAAGTGGAGCATTTAGCAGCTAAAGATGATATTCTGTAAAAAAGAAAATGGTGGTTGACTTTATGTTTATTTAGAGAGACCTTTTGCTAATTAATGCACAGGCTGTGAGACCAGGTTGTATAAGGTTATACTTCTTTTATCAGTGCATATTAAGCGGCAGAGCAGCACTGAAACACAGCAGTGTTTTTTCTCTAAGCAGCAGCAGTGCTGAAAAGCATGTGAGCTTCAATCAGCAGCAGACAATTAGCCCAAATGTATTCAGCGACAGAGAAAAAGCGAATGGAGTGAAACAGGGAGAAAGTTGGTGAGGGTGTGAGGTGGGTTGGTAGAAGTGTAGAATAAGAGTAGCTGTTCATCAGGCTTCGTTTGCAAATCGCTCTCATTGCACATCTTTCCTTCCTTTTAGAAAAGCCATCGCCTCGGGCTAAGACTTCCTCTGCACTTGTTGGCTCATAATGAGTGTGTGTGTGTGTGTGCTTTTGTGTGTGAATGAGTGTCTTTGTATAGGCACAATGTTCTGTTACACACATGCCGAGGGGCAGCAGGGGACTAATGGGGCTACTCTGGGTTCATTGTAAAGACGTACAGCGACCAACACTCCAATGGAAACCACAGTTGTAATGTTACATTTGTAATTTGCTGTCTTTCTTTCTCTAAGACTCTCCATCCATCATGCTCTAAATACCTCTTTGGTCTGCTTGATAATCTCTCTTTCTTCTTGTCTCTCACTTTTTTCTCCGTCTTGTCAGTGTCAGTTTTAAGTACGTCTGAGTTGCCGTAAAGAGTAAATAAAAAATCAAATAAAGGCAATACGTCTGGTGACAGCTAACAGTGGGAGATGTAACGTCTGCATTTCATAAAGGATTTCAGTACCCAGAAATCTAATCTTACCAGATGTCTGCATTCATTCAGATACAGGCATCTGCAGACTAGTGACAATATTCAGGCATCATCAGCATGTCGGCTCTGCCGTGCAGAGCCAGCCCACTATTTCCACTTTGCTAAAAGTGGTCTGGCAAGGCTCAAGGGGCATTTGCTTGGAACAAGTGTTACTTCAATAGGCTGTGACATTTGGGCATTGTACTACTTTACTTAGACATCAACCTGAACCTGGAATGCTCTACACCCTGGGCTGTCATAGTCAAGTTTTTGCTAAAGGAAGGACCAATGTGTAAAAAGACTTATTTACAAGGCAGCTTTAAAAATGTTGAAAAAGACTTTTAAAAGTTCCAACAAAATGTGTTTCTGAATACATTTTAGGCTAAAAGTAGGCAGTACAGTTGCAGAACTATGCTTTGTTGAGTATATTGAACAACTACAGTACTTTAATTTATTGTTCAGGCAATATACTCGCAGCATTTGACTGATTGTGAGTCGTCTAACTGCCTTTAACTATGGCAAGCACTTTTAACATTTAAAAGCTAAGTTTGACTATCCGGAATTAACATTGTAGATATCAACAACGTCTTTCCGACTAGTCGTAATTACCTTTTGGATAGTTGGAATTGTCATTCAAGATATCTGTAACATAATTGTGACTAGTCAAAATGACAGTTAGAGATATCTGTAATTCAGTTTTGACTAGGCAAAACTGAATTACAGATATTAGCAATGACGTCATTGGAAACGACATTCAACTCGTCACACATCTTAAATGACAATTGCGGATATCTGTAATTCAGTTTTGACTACACAGAATGAAAGTTAAAGATATCTCAAACATCATTATGACTAGTGCAAATTATTGTGCTCTATTTTAGATATCCATAAATACATTATTTCCCCTCCCCGCCATAATATATATATAATCAAAGTGAATGGAAGAAGGAGCAGTCATGGCATTGGCTGTAATCGAAAAAAACACCAGAAAATTGCATGAAATTGAACGAGCCCTCACACAGGGGATTTGTGGAGAGAGAGAGAGAACGTTATTCTATTGAAAACTGTGAAAGAAATCTCGGAAGAATTGAGCATTTGCCCTCACCAGACACAAACAACAAACTCAAAAGCAGTTTGGCTCAAGTTAACAGTTAACAGGTGCTCCGCTTAGTGGGATGTGGGCCTAATTTGCATACAGATATCTGCAACGTCATTTCCACTAGTCAAAACTCAAATTCAAGATATCTGTAATTACATTTTGACTAGGCAGAATGAAAGTTACAGATATCTCAAATGTCAGATATCTCTAATCAAAATTCATTTCAAGATATCTATAACTTGATAATAGATATCTACAATTAAATTATGACTATCCCTAACTGCAGTTTGAGATATCTATAACTCCATTCTGACTAGTCATTCCAGTTACATATATCTACAACGTCATTTCGCCTAGTCAAAACGTAATTTAAGATATCTCAAAGTGAACATGTAGATATCTTGAATTGAGGTGAATTAAAGACATCTTGAACTGGAGTTATGACTAGTCAGAATCAAATTGTAGATATTTCAAACTGGAATTACAGATATCTACAATTCAGTTGCAGATATCCGTAATTCGCATAGTGGATATCCGCAACTGAATTGTAGATATCTGTAATGATAAACCCCATACAGATGAATGTCAAAAGTGACGTCATTTGTCCTAGGAAGAATGTCTTTGTGGAAAGGCAGGACTGAGCAGGGAAGCGTTCAAAGATGGACGACTTCAAAGTATCTTTGCCTGTATATTGTACAGGAATGTTTTATATTTAGGACTGAAATTACTGATTATTTTAATTATTGCTAAATCTTTTAATGACTTTTTTTAATCAAGTGATCAACTCTGCTTGTTTTGTCCAACCTACAGCCAAAAACCCATAAAACACAAAAATAAATGAGTCTGTTGATCAACTAATTGATTAATTGAAAAAATAGGTTCAGCACTAGATATATTCAGCTCAATAATGTTCAGAAGTGGATGTTTTAATGTGCATTATCACCTGCATGATTATTCTCTGGTTAGAAACGTATTGATTATTTTGTGTAAAGTACTTTAAACTTCTAGTAACAAGATAGATTTTTCTTTCTCATTCACCCTCTCTCTGTCCTAGTCTCTCATCTCTCATGGGAACTAGAGACCCACTTGTCTCCCACACCAGTTTCAGTTGCTGGAACAACACGGCTTATAACCAGCCCAGAGAGAGTTTAGTTCTCCCTCTGGCTCTAATCAGAGCTACTCCAAAACAACCACAGGCTCAAAACAAAGCCAAGACCCTAATCCCCTTAATGTAATGCTGACTGGCTACTCCAAGATAATTTAGGAACTCACAAACCTTCCAACTGTGCTTGAATGCCACATTCTGCACCTTTTACACGAAAAGGCATGTGGCTCAAAGAGGCGCACACTAAGGTGGAAAGACAAAGCCACTGCAGGGTTTCTACTGTGGCCCTAATTTGACATTCATGACTTTTCCATTATTTTCCACCACATAAGTCATGTATTTCAAATATCTCAACATGTTGTTCCTACATAGTTTGTTAATTTGTTTTTCTAAACAAAACAATCTGGCTTTTACCACAGTTGCGCTCACTGCTGAGAAATTATCAACACCATCCAGAGCAATAATTGTGTAGAAATGTTGAATTCAATTGTCCTCTTTACAGTAATCACCAGAATTACAACCAATCAACGGTGAGTGGCTTAACTATTAGTACAAACAACAACAAAAATACTATGGAAAGTATGTCTGATGTCAGTTAAAGTCCCCCTATACCGCAGGGACGGAGTGGGACTCATTTTCAGCCCTGGAGTTTCATGCCTTAGACCGGCCCACTTTACTTCACGACTGATTATATTAAAATAATGTAATTAAAACCTTAGTATATAAGTCTGCAATAGCGCACTGTTCTCTA
Organism: Gymnocephalus cernua; assembly: GCA_023631565.1. Lineage (NCBI taxonomy): Eukaryota > Metazoa > Chordata > Actinopteri > Perciformes > Percidae > Gymnocephalus > Gymnocephalus cernua. The sequence goes on from CM042433.1 coordinate 18,270,043, forward strand.
CAGCCTTGTATCATTTCCAATTCATGCTTCACAATGTCGATGTATTAGAACAGTTAACAACATCTTTACAACACAATGGTGTTCAACAATATCAGAATCTATTTTCTGTGCAAATAAGTGTTCACAGATATCCAAACTATAAAAAGAAATAAAATAATAAATAAAAATATATAACATTCACTCACTTTATTTTTTCTTTACGTCCTCTTTACAAAAATCTATAGCGGCATCTGAAACATGGACGTTTTTGACAAGGCAAAATGTTTGCTGTGGAAAAAAAAGTCTGCTGTGGCTTATACCACGCTGACTCTCCTGTTTTCTAGCACCTGATTGGTTAGGACAAGGGTTAATCAGGCAGAATAAGTTAAAACATTATATTTTAAAAAGTTAATTGTGACATTTTTCTGTGGCAACTGTTCAACACCATGTAAATGTGTTTACAGTAATTCGCTTTTGCCGATGTGCTCTTATATAAACTGCGGTGTTAAATTAAAGCTGAAGGTTTTGGCATCCAGACTGGACAGGAGCCAGAGGATGAGACGGACCGGACACTGGCAGGTTAATATGATTAATAGACTTAGACTGCTCAGAACTTAATGGCGTGTGTGTGTGTGTGTGTGTGTGTGTGTGTGTACATATAGGTATGTGTGTAGGCGACCACATCAGTGCTGTAAGTGAACGTACAGTTATAGGGCTGTGTATAGCAATTTAGAGACAAAGATTAAAGGGAAAGAAAAGGAATAGAGGAGTAAAGATAGAATGAGAAGAAATATGTGAGACGGAGAGGAAACAGGACATCTGCAGCTTTTGAAAACTTTAAGACTAAAAAACTAAAATAAAGAAACCACGACCAGTTTGCCCAATTTTAAACTGAATGATGAGAAGAAAAAAAAAGATGTATAAGATAGTTAGGAGAGCCTGGGCTAGCTGACTCCTCTGTGGAAATCCAGTTCAAATAGGTAGGTTTTCAGGGCCTCTTTAAAGATGGGCAAGGTGTCAGAGGTAAAGTAAAGTGACTGTACTTGAAACAAAAGACATTTAATTATAGGCCAGGTCACACCAGCATTTAAAATGACTTAACACAACAGATAGCATGTCCCAGCTGGCTAGCATACTCACGGTTATCCTTAATTAGCCCTGCGAGTAGTTGTTGCATTATAACTGTATTCTGTGTGTGTGTTGTGCTGTGCAGAAAAAAAAAAACCACAGAGAGAGAGACAGAGGAAATTGCTGTGTGATGGAGAGAAATTGAGACATACAGACAGCAGGAGGCAACAGCAGGAAAGTTTCCACCAGTGGTACATAACGGTAAACCAAAGAGACCAAAGAGATCTTAATATGGTGGAGCTTAGAGGCATTTCATTTGTGGTGCAATTGCCAAAAACGACATAAACTCAACAGTCACTGTCTATTTCCAGCAATTGCAACATACAATAATCTGCCTGTTGTGGAAAGTTAACAGGAAACTAAATGTCAGAGTAAGACCCGAAGGATGTGAAGTGTTCATGGAAGAGATGCACATATAGGTCTTGATACCTTCCTCATAGCTGAAAACTGCTACCTTGTGGAGACTGGATTTTTATTATCCTGATTGGACTTCTTATGAGTCTACTTTTTATCATATACCAACACTTCCTCAATAAAATAAAGAAAATACTACTTCTGCTATTTTGTCCCTTCTTGTTACTGCTGACATATCCTTTATTTGTACACCTTTGTCTTTGCAGCGTTTCGTGTTTGCGTAACCCATTTGCTCTCTTCTTATGTAATTGTATTTTTTGTACTTATCTCTACTTGCTGTTGCAACATTTGACGTTCCCATGAACAAATTGCATTTAATATATAACATTTAACACATCTCTATAGCAGCAGACACGTTATTTTTCGAAATCAAAATAATGATATGGAATACGTTGATAATTATTTACACTCCCATTCGCACCATCTATGCCTCAGCCGTTGCTTGTAATGTTACTGATGCAGTAAATCTAGCTCACTGTTACAGTATTAATGAAATTGTTAAGTCACTGTGAGTACGAGCAACAGTGAAATGAAAACTGAACACTGACTTGCTCTCTGTTTCCTTTTTTAAATTAACGTACAGTAAATGATCACAGCTGGCACTTTGAATCACCTACTCAATGAGTTTTATGGGAATACAAGTGGCCCGAATATTTTATACACTGCATTACTCAGCCAAAATTTGCCCTCAAGCACAAATACGAAGGGAGTCATTATAGAGCTTTTATCGTTGTAAAGTATCCTCCACTGACAAGTCTAACAGCGGCAGTGAGCAGCAGGGAAATTAAATGGTCTGGCACCATTAGTGAAAATATCAATAACAGCATGACCTATTTACACAAACTGTGTGTGTGTGTGTGTGTGTGTGTGTGTGTGTGTGTGTGTGTGTGTGTGTGTGTGTGTGTGTGTGTGTGTGTGTGTGTGTGTGTGTGTGTGTGTGTGTCTGTGTGTGTGTGTGTGTGTGTGTGTGTGTGTGTGAGACTTTCAGTCATATGCAAAAATGATTTGTTTGTCATGTGAATACACAGGTGTGCAGTGCATGTATGGTATGCTGGCCTCCATGTCGGTTCATCTGTCAATCATTGTGGATGCCTTCCACCTTTCACCTACATCCTGGTTCTAATAAGTAAACGTGCTTTTCAGGAGCTTGTGACCTTTGACCCTATTTTAGTCTCATCCCCACAAGAAACATTTCAAATAAAGATTTGCATATGTTTTTCATAGGTTTTATGGCTGTATCTTTCAGACTTTTCAACTTTGTCATGTTTGTCATTTTCAAGCAAAAGCTCCCACAATTCACTAGTTCCACCATCTCAACTGTAGGGATGTAGTGCTTTTATTTGTCTTATGTGATAGTAGATGGAAAATCTTTGGGTTTTGGACAAAACAAGCAATGTAAAGATGTCACTTTGGGCTTCAGGGAATTGTGATTTTTCACAATTTTCTGGCATTTTATAGTCAATACGATTAATCTATTAAAAGAGAAAATAATTATCTGACGAACTGATAAAAACGGAAATATTTGGTTTGTTTTTTAATTACTTACTAACCAGATGACTCGCTGCCAATAGTAGGATATTATTAGTCATATCAGTCATATTATTAAGTCACCACATTATTTACACATTACCATTGTCATAAATACATTTAATATCATGCATCACTATAAAGCATTTTATAATGCGTTTGAGTCGTTTGGCTGCTGTCTGAATAAACTGTCAAACAGCAAATCTCTTATTATTATGTGGACATATTTCTTTTGATCGTCAACGCTTATCACTGCACCAGCTGCTACTGTGGCTGATATTAAACTATTCTCAGCCCCCCTCACTCTGTCATCTCTCCATTAGTGCATGTGTATTGTGTGTGTGTGTGTGTGTGTGTGTGTGTGTGTGTGTGTGTGTGTGTGTGTGTGTGTGTGTGTGTGTGTGTGTGTGTGTGTGTGTGTGTGTGTATTTCAGGCCTGTGTGTATTGTGTGTAATAACTGTACCAAGCAGAGTGAAAAATGTGAATTTCCTCTTGCGGGCTAAATAAAGGCATGTCTTTGTCTTCTATAAACTTAAAATGTATCCATACTTCCAAAGTATAGCCTTTTAGAGATGTAGCTATGATAAAATTTCCACAGTGTAAACTATTTCCTATTTCCCATTAATGCCAATAGCTATTCCACATTTTAACTTAAATACTTGCTATAAGGTTCTAGCTAAGCTACATTTACAGAGATTTCATAAATTGGGTTCTGACACGCTGGTCACATTGTGTTAAATTACTAATCTGACTGCTCAGGTAAAATAATTTAGTCTGGGATTCAGTGAAAAATTGAACTATCCTGTGAAAGCCTAAATGCTTCTAAACCTTTTTGCGCTGCGGTGCCTATACAATTTTTGTGGAACTGCAGAATGCTCATATTTTTGGGTGACAAAAATGTCACATTTGAGTACAATGCATGCAAAAAGGCCACCAAATATCTGCTATTATCATCTTATAAAAGCACACATTGGTCGACGGATATACACATTACGATACACAACATTTATGGAGTCTTGCAGGCCTCTCTGTACCATGACTACATGCATTTTTAGCAAGGTCACCGGCTGGCAGTCAGCGAGAGCGCTCTTATATAAGCCATCCAAAGCCTTGGCTCTAAAACAGTTACAACACAGACGGAGCTGCAGCTATTTTAAGCGTGCAGTGATTCAGCTTTTTACTTCCAAAAAAACATGATTTGCAGAAGAAAAATAAAGCTTTTATGGTATGCCAATCAAATTTGTTATTTGGTTTATTGATTCTTTTGGCAGGAAGAGTAGAATTTTTTTTTTTATGTTTTAGAATTGGTTATTTATTTCCAAGATTCTTTGTTGACAAGCTTTAAATATATTAGCAGGTAGTGACATAAGGGGGTGTGGGTATGGGTCTGGGAAAGGGCTTCTGTGTGACCACAGTGAGGTTTCCGTCCTCACAGGCATTGTGGGAAATTATAAGGTCAGAAGTTTGTCCCACTGCCTGAGCAGAATCGCGTACATTTACATTTAAACAAGAGCTGCCGGAGTGCATCAGGCAGAGAAGTTTGATCCAACCACAAAAACACCAATCTGCTACTCACATAAACAGATATCTGCACACAGCTATACAAGCATCTGCATGTACAAATGCAGAATAAATCCCGGATGACTGCAGAATAAACACAAATGCATACACACATGCTATTGCAAACTCCGAGCCGCGGTTTATGTAGCAATTATGCAGCAGTGTCAGTTAATGAGTCACTGCTCTACTGAGATGTGTGAGCCTCATGCTTGTGTGAGAGAGATCAGTAATGTCTTGACTCCAGTTTTGTGGGCCTTTCTGTCACATCATTTTCCTCCTGTGCTCTCACACTGCATGCAACTGTGTGGTTTGTAAGCAAGCTTAAGTATGACATCTGTGTCCTGTTTCGTGCCCTGCCACGGCAGAGAGTGCATAACAAGGGGGCCTCCAACAGCAGACTATTAACAGTAAAGTGTGTTTTTTTTTTTTTATAAACTGGACCCATTAATCATCTAGTTGTATTGTTTGATGTATTTTTGGCTAAGAGACAACATTGCCATGTATACTCTTTCACACACCAGAAAGCAGGATAAGTCAGGATCTCAGGCCTTTTGCAAATTAACTATGATGCTGATTCATCAGGGTTGAGAATATCATTTGTACCAACTACAAGGAGCAACCTCAAAACACAAGGATTTATTATGGGTATAAGGATACAGATGTTGTCATTTGATAGCCAGCATTTCCTCGTGCTTGGAAAGTTGGGTTTTTCAAAATAAAGTGAGGGGGAAAACCAGCGCTTTCCCTGTGTGTTCTTTAAACACAATGATGTTGTAAATCTAGTGAGCCATACACACAAAGTGCAAAAAGGTTTTTCAATAGTAAACTATGGAGAGGATCTCCAACCGCAGTAAATGCACTGATCAAGTAACTGTACCTGGGTCTTTTTTAAACGGGGTCATGACCCAGTATGACTGGTACATCTGGTAGTCGTCGCTATGAGGGGATTAACATAATTATAATGTTTTTAACGAGTTTGGGTCACAGAATGAGACTAAACTGTGCACATTTAATACAGATGACTAGACTGATTTTATTCTATTTCCTGTTTTCTTACTAATGTCATTCTGCTGTCTCATTTTCACAAAAGCAGGCTACAAATGCACTTACATGTTGCAATTACATGTGGTTCTTTGTAGTTTGGCTTATGAAGCTAATGTACTTCTTCTATGTGATTCTTGCTGTTCTTAGTTTGTACCTTCATGGTTTAATGCACTTATTGGAAGTCGCTTTGGACAAAAGCGTCAGCTAAATGAAATGTAATTAAATAATAATTTGACCTAGTGATGTTTTTGTGTATTGTTAAGAAGTACATGGATTACTTAAATAAGGAGACAGAGCAGGACTTTAATAAAGATGTAAGGATATCGTATTGTTATAAACATGGACCTGGACCAAATGTCTACATGTGCATTTATTACTGTCGAGTTCCTGAGCTCAACAAAGTAGGCTTGGGTAGGGTAACACAATGATTATAGGAGTAACAACAAATGTGTGTGTGTGTGTGTGTGGGGGGGGGGGGGGGGGGGGGGGGGTGTTAAACTAGGATGAGTGTGCATGAGTGTGAATGAGTGTGCACCCTGCGGTTGGTGGTGTTCATTTTGCACTCTCTGACATAGGCCTATGCACTGATCAGACAGGGTTAGAAACTACAATATACAAACCCAACTGTACACACTAAAAATGAACATGAAGAAAGTCCTCATGTGACTCCAGGACTGAAAGCAACCATGTGAATAAGATCACTTTCAGTTAGAATGAATTAACCCAACTCTTGGGGTAGGAAATTCCATCTCACACACATATCCTACACACACAGAGGGGCGATATAGTAAAACAGAGACACTTTCCGCTAGTTTTTCGCTCCGTTATTTACTGACCTTGGCGGGCCGGCGGGCTCCCAGTAACGGCAGAACAGGTGCAGTCCGTCGGCGTTGACGATGTGCTGGAGGTCGGTGTATGGGACTCCCTGCGGGCTCCGCCGCGGAGTCGCTCCCGGCTCGGGCATGGAGGGGTCTGCAAGAGAGACACGGAGGAGCGATAACAACACATCGCTGCCGTAGAAGTAGCAGCTGAAACCGGCGGCGAGCAGGCAGGTGGCGGCGGTCACGGCGTTCATTGTTTATTTATTTTTTAGTGCGCGGCATGCGTCGGAAATGAGTGTGGTATGGGGGTTAGTTGGATATGCCGGATGTAGGCTAATCCTGAGCTGTACACACACACGCGCGCGCACACTCACGCACGCGCGCGCACACACACACACACACACACACACACACACGCACAGAGGCAATGTTGTCAAGCGTCCGACTGGCGTTACGTCACGAGACCGCTTTGCTTTCCACAAAGTCTCTCTCTCTCTCTCTCTCTCTCTCTCTCTCTCTCTCTCTCTCTCTCTCTCTCTCTCTCTCTATCTCTCTCTCTCTCTCTCATTCAAATTAGCTTTATTGTCATGACCATTGTCCATGATTGTAATTGCACTAAACAGTGTGGCCAACAGAAAACAACAATGGTTTGCACATCACTAGACTATTCAAAGTCCACAATAACACAACTAGGCTACATAGCCTACTGTAAGGGAAGAAAAACAAACCATAAAAACTAAAGAAAAAAAATAATGTGATTACACATAGAATGACCTAGATAGCCTAGCATAATGTAAGAATTACATGTATGTTATATGGGAACAAGATAACCAAAGGGAGATTTGAATGAGATCCTTTTTAAATTTGGATTTACTTGCATTTTCACTAGCTATGAAATGCTCAATATATTAAAAACATCTGCCCGCGCACACCTGTCTGTTGCATAATCACTGCGCGCACAAACACACACACGCACGCACGCACGCACACACACACACACACACACACACACACACACACACACACACACACACACACACACAAATAATCATTATGTATTTCTCTTTTTTGCTAAAGCACACTCCCCCTCCCCTCTCTCTATCTCTGGCAATACACATGATGCTCTGGCATCAGGTCCAGCTGGCTATACAGTACTGGATCATGTTAATGCTATGCAGCATTACAATGAGGAGAAATACTGGTATGAAGCTATTTCCTGAGGTGATCGGTGTCGTTTTTCAGGTTTAGTTTCCTGTCAACCTGCAAGCTTGGCTACTTCAGTAGGTTACAGCCATTGATGATTAGTCAATAAAACATGAGTAAACTGTGGCTGCTGTTGGTGAGCTATTAGGCCTTTGAAAAGCTTTAATTCATGTCTTGCTTGAAAATACGGGTACAGTTTGTTTTTTTTAATCGTCAATATCTGGCAACGTTTCTGCTTTGCAGCCAATTCTGTGCGGGGAAATATGGTTCACAGCTGCATATGACAGGATCATAACAGAACACAGAGTAACAGTGCATCACACATGTGGAAATAATCGTTATCACTAAACTTGGAACTATACAGTACGTGTGAGTGGATCCTTATTGGAAACTGCTCTCCTGACGTCTGCGCAAAAGCTCCTTTGGTTTTTATCTCTGCTGCAATCGTCAGTTTCATCCACATAACTGGACAGTACGAGGGTTATTGCGTGCATGCTTAAGGAACAAACGTTTGCAATGTAGTGTCTCAATAAAGCCAATACATCTTGTGAAGAATAGATTAATCTGGTTCGCCTGCTGATATCGATGCCAGTGCGCCCAATATAGTGGAATGCGCGCGCGCTTTAACATCAATACGGTCTGCGGGTTTAATGTGAAAAAGATGAATGGAGGGAGCCAGAGAAGATGCGGCATGTGCTAAAATCCCCGCACAACTACAAGTTACGCTGATATAAACCAACGCGTAGAGGAATATTATGGTGATGATGGAGATTTAATAGTGTCCATAATAAGGTCAAATCTGAGTCCCGCAGACATTATGAAGTCCCTATGCAGAAATCACAAGGATATTATAGAGATGGAACCAACCTGTGCTGAAGCGTTTGCAGTGAAGTTTCAGCTTCTTCTCGGACTCTCAAATTTCGCTGTCTCTGTAGCCTGTGTATGTCTCTCTCACTCCGTCCCTCTCTCTCCGATCTACTCGCGCCACACGCAAAGAGTAGAATGCAGTCAGCGACGTTTGGGTTGAAACTAAACAAGTACTATTCACACACACCCTGCCTCCCTCTCTCTCTCTCTCTCTCTCTCTCACTCTCTCACACACACATACACACACACACACACTTTCCCGAAGCTCTGCCCTCGCCCCTCCTGTTTGAAAAACAACTCACCATGGTTGAGTCCACATGGTTCACATTTTGTACATACCAGACCCATTGACATTGATGTATTAATAGTTTCATGTGTGGATCGGCCTCTCTCTCTGATTATGTACTGTAAAGCTTCCACCTGATAAGAGATATTCCTTCAAACTATAGGCCGTTTGTTATTGTCTTCCAAAATAACCCCTGATCTAGTCCAATTGGCAGGTCATTGGAGTTCATTCTTTAGGATTAAAAACCACCCTATAAAATTAATAATGACTGTTTTGTGATCTGCCACCTAAAATCATGTTTGATTAGGTCAAGGCAGGTACAACGTTGAGGTAATAGCAGCATTCACTAATTTGTTTTGGTCACTAGGGGGCAGCAGAACAAGCTGTAAAACGGTATGACCTTATAAAATTGTGTTAGCAAATTACCTATCTGACCTATCTGACCTCTAGTGGTTTAACCGGTGTATTTAGGTGTATTCAAGGACGTGGTCAGTACATTGTGACTTTTGGGTGTGGTTAGTGCAACACTCGATTTCGAGAGGACTTTGAAATATTGTTTTTGTGCATACAGTAGCTACTTTTCACATGGAGTATAGCCACAACCTGGCTCAAAAATGTGTTACAAAAGAGGGAGTCCACACATGCAAAGTATGCTAAATGTTTTAATTAGGTAAATTGAGATAACAATAGGCTGTGCCAGTCAGTATGCAGGCAAAAATGGCTGTGTGAGGGAGTGGTGAGACAAAGCAAAAACAAATGACATTATCAGCCAGCAGGCCCAGGGGAAGCCCAGCTTGCTCAGGTGTGTTGCGTTTACTGACAAGATCTCAGCTCCACCTATCCTGGAACAATGGGGGAAAACAACACAGCCAACAAGGAAGGACTATAGAGTCAATCCTGAGGCCGTCACAGTGAGAATAGTCACTTGAGAGAAATTTGTTGGACTCTGTTAGTTAAAACATAGAGAAAAGGAGGTCTGTTTTTGTTCCAAGGAAAATAAAAGCCATTTTAAATAAAAGCCATTACTGGATTATTTTTATGACTAAACATGATTCATTGTTCCTCTTCCAATAAACAATGACTCATACCTGGTTTTAGTTACCAGGGGACTGATGTGTTTACAAATCTTTGTGGTGGAAATTAATCTCTTCCCACCTCTCTAACTGCTTACAGACATTTTTTTTCTCTCTAAAAATGAAACAAACAGCAAACAAAATAAAATCACATGGAAAAATATAATTTTATAATTTTTAAAATGATAAAAAAAGGAATTCAGTTGGTTTTTGTTCCCATGTACATGGGTGACACAAGGGAAAAAAACATCCTGATCAAAACATGATGGATTGTATCTGTATATTTGCAGTTCCATCCGGAATGTTGTGCTCATTCTCTGTGCTTGAGTTAGTATAACACAAGCATCTGCAACATCCGACAGAAGTACTGCCTCAGATAACAACTCCTTATACAGTATAAACAAATTCACTGAACATGTCTGTAGATAAACAAGATGCAGACTGAAGACAGGAAACACCCTGCATCCATATTTGAGGCATCAGTTTCGTGATGTCTTCCTTAGAAAATTACTGTTCGGAAAGTAAATGAACATCCCCATTCAATGAGAAGCTTCCGACTAAGTTAATATTTATTTTTGCGTGTGCGTGTGTGTGTGTGTGTTTATCCTCATACAGACAGAATGTCTGGTGTTCCTCCATCCGTTCCTCTAAGCATTCAGAAATGTGTCGCCATGATCTCCTGTGAAACAGAAGTACAGGAGAGATCAAAACAGAGAAGAACAAACAGAGAGAAGAACAGAGGTAGCATGTGGGACGGAGGATGGAAGACTTTCATATTATGTTCCAAACTTTTTCTTTTCTCTCCAGTGGCAGGGAAGTCTCAGTAGAGGTTAATGAGGAGGAACAGAAAAGGACTGTGAACATGTTGCCTGAAACTTTGGCTCAGCATGCAACAATCTCAGAAAAAAATGATTCCGAGTCAAACTATTTCAAATATGATGTCTTCACTTTGCACCATGTGGGTTCTTGCATTCACTGCATTATGTTTAACTGTATGTATTGTAATTCTAAAGGATCCCAAGGGTGAAAGTAAGGCTCTACTTGCTTTCTGATATGCTGAAATGCTTGTGTGAAATTAAGTGAACTGAAGATACACTATAGGCCAGATGGACTTCCAAACCAACCTCGTTTATCTCATGTAAAACCATTTCCATGTGACATGTATTCATACAGAATGGGCTGCATATATGAATGTATGCATGCATTCATTAATTTGCACATGCTTGCATGCATGTTACTATTTATGTGTTCGTGTTCTTTGCATAGTTCCCTTGATTAACCTCATGTTCCTGATCAGCTCGCTTACATCCTCTGTATTCTTCTATACATTTGTATGTGTGCCTGTGTGTGTGTGTGTGTGTGTGTGTGTGTGTGTGTGTGTGTGTGTGTGTGTGTGTGTGTGTGTGTGTGTGTGAGAGAGAGCTCCCTATCTTTCCCCATGATAAGCCTTTGCTCCTGTTAACTGTATTTCCTGGACCAGTGCCACGTCTTTGTTCTCTGTTAGATCTCTCCCATGGGAGCAGAAACATAAAGTCACGCACCCAACTAAATACTAAAACAGAACAGGCAGAAACAAAAACACACGCGGAACAATATGCAGCCATCCATGCAAGCATAGGTGTATCAATGAGATTAACACCGACGCACACACAATGCCCATGTGTTAAGGAGATTGATGGTGTGTGCAGGAAGGAGCAGTATTTCTGATGTGAAATGCAAAATGCAGTTTAGGTATTTGTGTTAAACTGTTTCAGGGATTGGCATAAAAATACATGAAAATGCATACAAATGTAATAATCTAGTATTCTACTGTAATACTGTAAATGCCTATTCCACCCACCCCCTAACCATATCACTGTGTGCAATCAATTTGCAGTCCAGGTCACGCTGCAGAGTGGGGATCAATGAACCAGTCCAGAAACAACATTTTAATCATTGTCCATTAAGATAGTAAGAGCTTAATACATCATTCACACACTCCAGGCTGCTAAGTGGCCTCCTGACAGCGATCAGGTGGGTTAATTAGAAGCGTTTACTTTTTAGATTTCACTGGAAGTGTAATGCGTGTACACACTGGTGCTATATTCACAGTTTTACATGCTTAAGTTTTTAGTTGCAGTCAATTGCAGTTATCATTGGTTTTTACAATTACAACATTTACCAGCCACTGTACACTATCTGTCCAACACCAAACAGCAGACAGACACAGTTAGCAACTAGCTGGCGAAGATAGGGAAGCATTTAGCAGCTAAAGGGCCAGGAGTTGGTAGAGACCAAAAACAGAGCTAAAAGGGGAGTGAATATTGGACTTTAATTCATTACAACTCTAAATGAATGATACTGTTACCCTGTGTCCACCAACATGTACAGTATACTGGCAACTGTTTGCTAGCAGCTATCACCATATCACCTTGTGATGTCAGTGTCGTGGGTCCATCTTGTTGCACTGCCCCCATGAGGCCAGCAACTCAATTAATGCAGTTTTATGGGAGTTTTCTTTAAGAGAAGTCAACTTGGAGTTTCAAGGAGCATGGCAGTAAGTCATTATTGGCAAGTTAGAGGTCAGGCTTTATATAAGTCATTTAATACACTCGCCACATTTGTTACTGGATAATCGTGCAATGTTTTGTTCCTTATTCCAACAACAAAAAGATTCTAATATGAATATGCCTCTAGATGGCATGTTCTCCAAAGTAACAGGTCATGATGCTCATGGGTAGTATTGCATTTAGTGCATACCAAACTCAGAAATAAAGTTAAGTTAACATTTATAACAATGGCTATAACCCATCAGTATATTTTTTATTTGACCGCCTCCTGAGACACCTGCGTCAGGAAACATTGAGGTTTACATTAAGAGTAAACTTGCAAACTTGTACCTCACCTCATTTTGTATGTCTGTTCTGGCAGACTGACAGTGCAAAACAGCATCATGGACGGTGGAGAAGAGACAGGACCTTGTCACTTTGTCGTTAAAGAAACCTCCAGTCTGCAGGTTGTCCACAACACCAGCTAGAAAGACAGAGAGAAAGAGAGGAAATAATGGATCCACAGGCAAAGTCGTGTGTGAAAGGTTTTGGGAAGATAGGAGACAATGAGCATGGTGGCATAAGAGGACAAGAAATGAGATGAAAAAAGGAGAAATCGATGAGGACAACGTGAAACATATAAAGTAGGAGAAATGAAATGGACCAAAAGTAAATAAGAATGAAAGAGAGAGAGAGAGAGAGAGAGAGAGAGAGAGAGAGAGAGAGAGAGAGAGAGAGAGAGAGAGAGGGAGAGGGAGAGAGATGAGTTGGAGGGGTAGACCTTGTGTTAATTGAACCACGTTATAATTCCTGGCTGTATACATGTCCTTTGCAGTCACTCACAATAAACTATTTTTCTCATTACATTATACTAATTACAGGCTTTTGACTCAGTACAGGCTAATTAGAGCTGCTGATTCTCTGAAATAAACTGAACAGCTCCTAGCGTTGTAGTTGTAAGATTTTTTTCGTTGAAGATCCACATTTGTTCCAGCAAGTCAGACCTAAATGTGGGCTACTATGTTAAAATACACACAAAGCGTAGATGCTTTATTACAGTAAAAACATAACTCTCCCTGCCAGATTTCAGCATTTTCTTTTTTAGCTTTCTTAGGACTCATTATAATCTACTTATGACCCACTACATATTATACCAGACTTGGCAAAAATGGAATAGGGTTTTCCGGAAAACGTACCAGTTACTGACTGAACTACTTCCTTCACAGAAACGTTACAATAACATCAGCAAACGGCTGAAATAACATCTAGTGTTGTTGAATGAATTCAAATTGTGTGTGGCTAAGCGGGTCTGGAACGTGAATGTAAAAATACATCCATGTGTGTGTTAGAGTATGTAGGACAAAGAAATCCCACTGGGTATTTTCACTAACATCTACGAAGTGAGAGCTACTCAAATGGATCTAAAAAGTCTATAATAGAAAGGCAAATGGAGTTATAAGAGAATCAAGATTTTCTGATTAATTTCTTTTGCAAAAAAATCCAGACAGTTGTATTATTTTTTGAGCGATGTAAAGGGACTTACTTTGGCAGCCAGCGAGAACCACCTCTATACCAATTACCCCATAGTCTCTCTGGATCTGAAACAGACACAGAAGCACAGAGCAAAGGTCAGACTGGGGATCATTTCATTAGTCTGACAATTCAATTTACAGTAATTGAATGCCCGAGGAGCTAAATGATAAGACAAGGGAGGGATGAATGGAGTAAAGTTCTAGTTGTTGTAGAAAGAGATGAGAAAGGCAGAGTTACATGAGTTGGTTAAACAGGAAGAAATGACTACAGCACAGCCAAGGAGCAGAATCAGTAATCTCATATTTGCCTTATTCTCCTAGAGCCAGTTCATTCTCTAATTTTGGGGAAATTTTCATTATTTGCTGTCAATGGTCTGCCAACTTGTCTCTTTAAAAATGGAGTTTTGATACATTTTAGATAAGAACAACTTTAAAATTCTTTATAGTAACCCGTTTTCAGATTTGTGAAAAATATTGGGAACGCAAATGTAGATTTGTAGAACAACTAACTAAAATAATGCTACACACAAATGCACATACACAAGAAGTTGAATTCTTAATATGTAGAAGTTACTTAAACCACAATTGATTATTGCCATCTCTCTCTTTATATATGTGTGTGTACATGTGTAAACGCGACTGCCACGTTCATACGCTGCGTAGCGCCTTGACTCCCACAGTATCCAGGAAGTTGACGGGGCTGAGGTCGAGGACGATGGCTCTGGGGAGTGAGGGGTCGGGCTCAGCATCCATCTCAATGATGGCAATGTCATTGTGCGCCTCTCTCTCTGGCTCCCCCTCCTGTACAGGAGGAGACATGACACAGTGCAGACTTGTGAGAGGTTAATCGAAATAAAATGTTGTGCTTTAGATGGCGATTTAAGAATACAAATGATAATCGAGGTTTAGCGTTAGGGATATTTGAATACTGAAACAAAAAAGCATTTGTATAAGAAGACAGTTGCGTGTTGAGATTTTGATCAAGCTTAGCAGGTGTAAAAAACTAAAAAAGCCTATGAATCATTTATAGTAAATGTGACTGGTCAACCTCACCATTTCCACTGTGTTCTTCTTGGCAGCTTTCTTGGCATTTTTCTTCTCATGTCGCTTTCTTTTGGCCTCTAGTTTCTTCTTTGCTGACAGGATCTTGGCAATGTCAATACCAGACTAAAAAAAAATACAGCAAAAGACAATAATGCATGATAATATTGAAGTTCACATACATTTACTACAGCCAGTCAAATCTTGCTTCCTCCTGATGTATTCATTATGACTGCAATGCACCACTGTTTTACTTCTTTTATTCTTCTGTGGCTCTTTTTTTTTATCTTAATCTGCAGGTAAGATTGTAAAGATCCACGACTTAGCCAAAAAATTTGAACATTGACAACTTCTCAGTCCCTCCCCCCTTTCAGGTAAAGCCCAAAACGGTCTCCTAAGCCCCTCCCCCCACAAGGGAGAATGAATGAGTGTGCATTAGTAGTGATTGACACGCAGACAGAAAGTTAGTTTTATAAGTCTTACCTACTGCACTTTTAAATTGCACCAATTCTTTAGAGCATGTGAGTACTTACTACTGGAATTATAGGATATATGTACTTTGCAACAAATCATATTGAAGCTTATTAAAACCAATGAACTATAGATCCCTTTTAACAAACATCTTACAGTGCGGATTGTTTTTATCTCCCAATAGACTTCAATCAACTTTCTGGTTGTGTTTACATAAAGAATTTTTACATGCTTTTAAATTGAATTAAGTATTCAAGAAGGACTGTCTGTTGCATTTCCTTTCGACACTTATGTAAACATTTAAAAAAAATGAGCACTCAATTAAAAAAATAAAAATAAAAGCAACAAGAAAGAAGGAAGAGTCTTGATAAATAATATATAATTCATAATATTGTGAGTTAAAGCTCATTAATAGTCACAGGAACACAAATATTAATCTCAGCCAGTATAGCCAGTTCAGTCAGTCCAACAAAACTAATTCCTCAACACAAAAAAACCCATAAACCAGCTGAGCAGGTCTTGCTTGTCCTTACAACTGTATGAGACACAACCACAGGAAACCCTTTTGGCCATTTAGGCCTTGTGGGAGGAGGAAGGGGGAACATGTTTACATGTTTTCTTCCTCTTATGTAACCGCCTTTGTATTGTTATATATAAAAATAACTTAAATAATGAAAAATAAAGTTTCAAATAAAAAAATATAAAAAGTATTGGTGTTTTCACTTGGAGTTCTCATATAAGTTTTCATCCCCACACTATACTATACTGTATGCATAAAAGGCCAACAACCATTCAATAGCACAGCTCTCTATATGGTTTTAGCTGCTAGAGTAAATTACATTAAAGGATAGGCTCAATTGTTCAAGTCTGTGTTAAAACTATCTTTATGTAACTTAAGATATCCACTTTCACTATATTTGTCTAACTCCCACTTCTGAAGCCTCATTTTAACTGTAGATAAACTTTTTTTGTGCGGCAGGAAGGCTCTGGATTTTGTCCCCCATCACTTCCAGTATGTTGACATCACTTTAGGAAGGGATCTTTTAATCACCAGTGTGAACTGGAGGAATGAGTAAAGTAAAACCTGTTTCAGTGTACATATGGGCACCTGACTATTTGTTTTAACACAGACTTATATTATAAAAACCCTCATCCTATCACAAACATGTTTTCATATAGCTAGCAAGGCAGTGTTTCAGTCAGCTAATATTCTTGGTTTCTGTTTAGCTGCCACAAGGAAACATACAATAAAAATGACCTAGTCTTCACATAAAGTAGTTTTCATACCATGTAGGGGTGCAACGGATCACAAAACTCACGCTTCGGATCGGATCACGGTTTTGAGTCACGGATCGGATACATTTTCGGACCAGCATAAAAAAGGGGGGAATTTAAATGATTTATTAAAAATGTAAGAACAATGACCTTTAACAATAATAACTTCTTTTACCAGTAAATTGCTGTTAAATGACAAAAACAGATGAGAAAAGGGTATTTTACAATAACTATAAACGAGGTTTACCAGTTTCAAATAAGCACAACATTTACGTCTGTGTTGTTTTTCCGACAACAGCAGTGACCAAGTGCTAGTTTGTGTATTTAAGCTCATAGCTTTAGCGGCAGACTGTTGTACATCCCGGTGTTGGAATCCTCTACAGTGAAATACAGACACATTTTGACACCGTTTAGCGGTCAGCATTTTAACCGTGTTTAATCCAGTACTACTACTAGCTAACGGTAACATTAGGCTAACATCAACGTTACCTACTGCCAAGTGTACCGTTAGTGTTAACTAGCGTGACGTGCAGCGATGCTTCTGTTGCCTCCAACGTCTGTTTCAGAGCATCAGAGAGCAGCGCAGGCATTTAGGTGGCACGGTAATCCGTGTTGGTTGCTTTTCCGGTACCGGTCATTTAGGCACCCGTGAGAAAGAGAGATTTATCAGCCAACGTTAAGTAACAGCGACAGTAAAAAAGTATTTCACACTATTATTATGGTTAACCTTTGCAATTGATCCGCAGTTCACATGCATTCCGAACCGTGAGTGTTGATGGATCAACTGTGGTCCGTTACACCACTAATACCGTGTGTGGAAAAAAAAACATTAAGTAAGGACACCGCCAATGAGTAAAGATTAACGAGCAACCAGGAAATGCGAAATGAAAGAAATTGTCACGGTCATCATTCATCAACAGCCAATTCGATTTTCATTGTTTGTTTTTGTGATTTTTAATTCCATGAAGTAAATGGCTGCCTGGCAATTGCAAAGTGGATCAGAATTCGATTACAGCCATTAAAGCCTTCAAAGTTCTCCAAAAACAAAATCGATAACAATTAGTATCTGAAAAACACTGCTCAGCAATTTGTAGGATATTTTAACTACTTTTAACAAGATAATGTAATAGTATGACAGAAAAGATCATTCATGCAAAAACAAGGTATGATTTACCTCTTGCTGACATCACTAGTTCATGCAATAGCATCATTAGTTTCCCTTTACACAAGTGCAACCCATTGGCTTAGTTGCTGCTAGTGAGAACAAGCAGTAAGTGATCCCCAGCACCTATCACTATTTCTTGGAAAATGATCCCCAAATTTGAGTCGTCTGCACGCCTCAGTGACTGCTCGAGTAGAAACACTTTTCACCCAGATCCAAAAATTACCAGAATTCATCTGGTGGCAATTTCTCACCAACTTGCAGCTTCTGCCAGTCAACCACAGCTCTATGAAAGCTCATTTGTGCATCAAAGGTTACAAAGAAAAGAGCGACCCTCTGGCTTTGACATGCTGACATTTTAATGAATGATGATGTTCCATTATCTCCCTCCATTATTCAATCTCTGCTTCTCCCCCTTTCTCCATCTTTTGTCACCATTTCTCTACCTTCCCTCAATTTGTCTTCCTATTTCCCCCAAAGAGACGTGACAGAAGGAAGGAGAAGGAGAAGGAGGGGGGGGGGGAGGGGTTAAACAAAAGTTTAATGGAAGAAAGGAGAGGAGAAAATGGTGGGATGACATTTTAAACAATGTCTGTCATGGTTGTGATGTGTGAATTGGTGAAATGTCAGGTCAGTTATTAGTGCGTCAGAAATAACGTTGTTGAGGAGTTAATTGCATGGAAATCGTGACAAGGCGGACTGTTGCTGGAGTTGGTCGTTTCTTTCACTCCGTATGTATATATGTATGTATGTACGTACGTACTGTGTGTGTGTGTGTGTGTGTGTGTCCTCACCTTCTCTCCAAGGGCTTCTTGGTACATCTCAGCATTAGCAAAGTAGATGGTGGCAGAGGAACGGAAGATCAAAATCCCTGGCACCTGCTTCACCTGAAATCAATCGGTCAGTTAATGAGTTAATCAATTGAATAGGCTTTGAGCTAAATGCTAACATCAGCATGCTAACATGATCACAATGTCAGTGCTAACATACTGATGTTTAGCAGGTATAATGTTTAATATGTTCACCCTCTTAGTGTAGCATGTTAGCATGCTAAAATTCGCTAACAGGCACTTAACCCTAAGTACAGCTGATGTTAATGGGAATGTCTTGAAGGTAGTTGGTTACAAACCAAAGTTTTGGCGCTAGATTGAAAGTTAAGGGATCAGTTATTACAGTTCATCTTAAGGGGGACATGAATGTGTGTATCATTTGTTTATGGCAGCCCATTCAATAGTCGTTGAGACATTTCACATAAGACCGCATGTCAACCTCATGGTGGTGCTGGAGGAAACGGGAGTACCAGTTAACTAAAGTCCTCATAAATAGACCGGAGTTTAAAATTCCAACATGAAGAAAACGGAAGGTAACGGACGTCCGGCTGAAAAGAGTGAAATCCAGCGGGATTTCCGACGGCAACGGAGCAATCCCGGAAGTGGCACGTCGTGAACAGCCGACAGACCATCATTCCCATCAGTGGAGCCACAACACTTAAGGTTTAAAACACTGACAAGTGCTATAAACTTAACTGAACATATAAACATCCTATTGACAGGTTTTGTTTGACCGGCTTAATTAAATACATATAAATAAATATTTTGGCTCTCACACATGGTCCTGGGTACACGGTACATTGACTGTCAACGTGCTGCTAGGTATGAACAAAATGTTAAACACCAATTCACTAGGGTTACACCAATATTGTTTTTAAATTACTGATCAATGAGAAATGTATTCTCTACTTGTCTTGGTATTATTAATTGTTCAGTGATGCATTGTGTTCATTAATTGCTCATAAAAAGGCAGTAATGTGTCCAAGGCTTTTCCAATTGTTGACCAGCTGTGCTAATCAAAATACAAAAAAATGTTTATTCGAGGACAGCCCTAAACTGCTTTCAAAAATAAACATTGGCAGTGAGCTCTTACTGTCAACTTCTGCTTTACTTTTTTTTTAAATCACTTCTTGCTTTTGAAATTGGCATTAATGACACTTGAATACGAAATGAATACCAAAGTTTAGTATGTAAGGTGATACAATGGTTATGTGATTAGCAGATCACATCTTTAAGGCTAGGACTAGTTGGTTTAAAGTGGAAATGATAATAAAATGACATTTTGCATTGTATCAATATGGGATGCACGTGTTTTATTCATCTCCAGACCAGTACTCGCTCTCGCCCCTGCTTTCAGGTTATTTAAATATAACATGTCATACCTGATTATAGTCCTCAAGTGGCTTGTAAATGTCAGTGGCTGGTATCTGCCCTAATACGGAGTATTTAGGTCTGAAATACACACAAAACAAAGAAGTATATGAGCAATTTGTAATACTTTGTGTTTAGGTATGGTCTGCCAGAGAAGTACTGACTTAATTGTTAGTCGCCTGTGCATATCGCCTATTGTTAGGTGTGGTGATTGATATCTTAAAGCAACACTAGAGAACTTTTCCCGCTTCGGTCCCCCTACAGGTTGGAAGTGGAATTGTCCCATTATGTCTCATTCGAACTACAGATCCTCAACCCGATCTGGCAAACTTGCAAAGTGCGGTTATAGCCAGTAGAGAGCCGCAAAGCGAATGCATGAGTGCCGTTCACCCTGTCACGAGTTGATGAACCACTGAAACGATTTTGGAAACATTATTTTAAGTTACAAAAAGTTCTCTAGTGTTGCTTTAATGTTCAACTTGACACAATCTCCCACTGAACATGTGCGCGTTTATCAGTGTATAATTGTGGGTGTGTGGTAATGTCTTCCTACAGCTGTGTCCTGAAGATGACGGTGAGCATGGAGAAACCGATGGCAGCAGCCAGTCCCAGGTCAGGGTTGAATAGCACGGTGAGGATAAAGGTGACCACCCAGATGAGCTGAAGATAAGAAAAAGAGAGTGACAATGAGTAACAAAGGATAGTAAAACCATTCAACAAGTCTAGCGACGCTTAAATGTTGTTAGATGCTTATCGGTAGTGAAGGAACACGTATAGTTTGACTTGATTGCAGCACCACAGAAAAAGGCCATGTTGTTACCTAAATGCAGCTCAATCAGCCTGCCTCAGGTGTATTTCATCAGCTGATAGTAATTGGGTTATTTTAATTTGTCATGCTTATTTATTTATTTCCTGTCACCTTTTGGCCCCCACAAGAGGTAGCTATGTTGGAGAAATGTTCAGTCTTTAAGTGAAATTTGCAGTTAGGAAAATTTAAGTAGCAGCTGTAGTCAGTGTTGGGAGTAACGCAATTACAGTAATGTATTCCTTTTTGCTGTAACGCAGTACATTATTTTCAGGAGTTATTACGCTGTGTTGAAGCGAGCTGTCCCGTCACGTGGTCAGAGCCAGAACCAGAGACGGTACGGACAACATCTGTGTCCCAACAGGTGACGGTACGTCAGCGCGGACAGCAGTGTGTCCGAGCTGCTGACAGATTGAAACATGTCGGGAATTAATGTTTAGGCTTGCTACATGTAAATATCATTGCATTTTATCAGCGGTGGAAAGTAACTATGCCGTACTTCAATACAACTGTAAGGTACTTTTAATTGAGTATTTTCATTTTCTCCTACTTGCCCATTGTACGTTTTACTTCTCTATTTTTATAGCTTTAGTTACTTTGCATATTCATATTAATTATACAAAATATTATGAATAATCTATGATGTATTAAAGTGGATAAAGAGGAGACTTTATTGATCTGGTGGTGAAATTCAGCTACCTGCCAAGTCAAACCTCCGATGTTATTTTGGTGAAAGTAACTCAAAAGTAATGCAAAAGTATTGTAAATCATTACAATTCAGAGACAGTACTATTGTAATAAAAACTAATTACTCTCAAATGACAATAACTATTACATTTTGGAAGTAACTTGCCCAACACTGGCTGTAGTATAGTGATTTGTGTTAACATGCTAACGTTGAGCATGCAAAGTTTGGCTTGTTAATAGTTTACATGCATACTGTTAGAATACAGTATGGATTCTGCAGACTTCTGGCAGTCTGTAGCATGCTGGTTTAACATGCTAACATTTAGCTATCATGCTAACATTAGAAAGTCAGAATAACACAGTATGTCTCAATATAAGTGAGGATGACAGGAAATGATTATTAGTTTCAGGGGTTTTTTGTGCTGAAGAAGTTTTCATGAAGAAAGCACTGTTTATCTGAACAGACATCTGACAAATAGATTGTGAAGCACTGGGATTTAAGATAATGTTTAATATAAAAAGAAAAAGATATGGACATCTATACATCCTGTTACCAAAATATTAATGAGTCTTTCTTCCCAAAACATTCAATATTTCCTTGTCTACCTTTTAAGACACTCACCATGTCTACTTTGTTGCTCCTCCACAGTGCAGGGATGTCCATAAATTGCTTCATCATGCCATGGAGGTTAACAAAGATGATGGCGGCCAGCACTGCCTGCAAAGTGAGTCGCATATAATACAGTTAATATGGAGCGCTCCAGTTTTGAGGCCAAAAACATGAATGTGAGTTAGTTTGTTTTACTTGCTCTAGCTAAATAGGCTGCAGACAAATTGTTCTAAGTTGTAAGTTTATAGTTTGTTTATAGTGTTTATAGTTATAATCGTCATAGTATAACTCTGCTTTACAGCCCTTACACTTCACTGCCCCTGATGTTTTAATCATTTGTTCTCAAAAGTAGCCAGTGGCTTTTAGGGCTGGGTATAGGCTATAGTCACTAATTTCCTGAATCAATTTGATTCCCATTCACAAGGTCCCGATTCGAATAAATAACAATTTGATTAGGGATATTTCAGTAGCAAAACCAATTTTGCTTGGATATGAAAGATGTTCTACAATTGTAAAAGATTCTCAACCCTCTAACTCAAGTGGCTTGTAAATGTCAGTGGCTGGTATCTGCCCTAATATGGAGTATTTAGGTCTGAAATACGCACAAAACAAAGAAGTATTTGAGCAATTTGTAATACTTTGTGTTTAGGTATGGTCTACCAGAGAAGTACTGACTTCACAACCCTCTAACCTGGTGCATTATTAAAAGTATTAATATTTACATTAAGATTCCCCCAATTTGACCCCAAGGTAGGACTTTTTCTTTAACATGAACACAGCACAGCAGTCAACACAATGAGTGCAATTTTACAGACTCTCCAGTCAGTGAGTATTGAGTGACATTTCATTCAGATGTAATGAGGTGAGAGTCCAAAGGATCCTTTCAAAATGGCCATGCCAGTTTTTCCTTCGCCAAAATGTAGCCCATCTTTGAAGCATTACTTAACCCCAGCATGGCAACGTTTATACCTATGGATTTCTCAGGTCTTTTAGAGACTATACTATAGATTGTTTCTGGATTGAATCAATATCGGCTCATTCAAAAGAAAATTTAATTTTATAAAACCAGCCCTAGTGGCTTTAGTCTGAAGCTGAAGAAGTATCTGTTGCTGGCATTATAGCTACACAGCCTCAGCTGTTATCTATATTTTGATGAGGAGGGCTTATAATTATCCAAACCCATTAACTTGGATACATGTGTATGCTCATGCTTGTGCACAGATGTGAACACATGCAAACCCCCACACACACAGTACCTTCGGCAAATCTTCAAAGAGAGTTCCAATCCAGAGCGTGATGAAAAGGATAACTATTGCTGACAGAGCCCCGGCAACCTGCAGTGAAGACAGAGGGTAGATAGAGGCATGATGAATGGTAATCAGGAGAGAGAGATCAGAGGAAGAGAGTTAAAGAAGAAGAAGCCATGAATGATGTAGTGGTTATTAAAGTGAATTGGTAAATGATAATGAGAGGAGTCATGGCATCATCAGTTAAAGCCTCTCCTCTCCTCTGTAATGGGCCTTAGCTGATTAATGGTGTTGTCAGACTAAATTGGTTTAGCCTTTTAGCGAATCTGTGTTTGTGTAGGTGGACTTCAACGATGTGAGTGAAAATCGATTGCCTAAGTGTTTTTTAATGATGCCACTTATCAGAATAACGTTGATTATGACCCATTTCTTCACTCCGTTTAACCTTTCAGATAGCCCAGCTTTGTAGCTACGGGCAGAGTGAAGTGTTGGAATGAAAATACTGATCTGAAAAATGATCTCATGAAACATCCTTGTCAAGTTTAAAAATGGCAAGCATTAAAACCAATAAGCATTTTTCTAAATGTTGTTGACATCCTTTTTTAGCTGTGTGGAATAAATACAGGAGAAGCTACACCTATCTTGTAAACTAAATAAAGAAAACTCATCAAAGCTTTTGAAATGTAACTTTATAGTGGTACATCAGTGACAGGATGTGGCAGCAGTAGCAGTATACTACCTAATATAATGGTTCAGTATGTTGACCATAAAAGCAGCTGTGTTAATATTGTTTTAATGTCAGGTGGATAATGATTTTGTAATGTGTGTTGATTTAGATTTTTTAGGGAAAGTTCTGCCAGCCTGTTATTATACTACATAAGCTACAAAAACAGTATTAACATTCATACAGTAGCCATTTTAAGGTATAATATCAGGAGCTAAATATAATTGAAATTATTCAGATTTTTCCCCCCAGAAAGGATGTTTTTTTAATATTTTGCCTTCTTCTTACTTCTTCGTTAGTTCTGTGGTGATTTGTGTAACATTAACAAGCTCTTCCCAAAAGGAGATTTTGATCTCAAGCGATCGTCCTGGTTAAAAGGTAAGTTCTCTTAAATCACAAAAGAAAATTATATTTCCTCACTTACCTCGAGTGGCATAGCCATGCAGATACAAGGAGAGGTAAGCGTGAAAATATATATTTTGAATGTGAAATGACCCTTTAAAAGTCAAACATGTTATTCATTTTGTAAAATGTAAGTCTCAAACTAGACCTACTTTGTTCACTGATTTCTAAAATCATATGTGTGAATTATTTCTGTATAGAGAGATAAGAGCCCTCTCATAATGTGGAATAATGTCCACTTATACCAACCTGAGTCTTCCCTCCTGTGCTCTCCTGAACCATGGTGCGAGACATGGAGCAGCTGATGGCGAAACACTGGAAAAATCCTCCGATGGTGTTACTCAGACCCAGGGCGATTAGTTCCTAAACCAGGAATAACACACTATAAATATACAAGGTATCAACCTTAAAAGAGCCAATCATCCTCAATTCCATCCATCCCCTCCCTACCTGGTTGCTGTCCACCTTATATCCATATTTTAGGGCGAAGATTCTTCCCAGTGAGATGGCGATGCCATAGCCAACCACAGACAGAGCAAAGGCATCCCCGATCACCTGACCAAACAGAGAGACAGCTGGGAGAACAGGCGGCTGGAGGCTGGTAGACATGGAGAGTAGAATACATCGGCCATTACAAATACTTCATTTTTCATGTGTAAACAGACATTGCTGTGCTTGGTGTGTGTTTCTTACCCTGAGGGAATCACGCCCACCACATCCACTCCATATTTCTCCTGCAAGTTAACTAGCCAGGAGACCAATGTAGCAATAACAATCTGGAGAAACAGATAATACGAGTATATGTCTAAGTGGGTGTAAATGTAATAGTGGGTGTTTATCTTTGTAAGGAACTAACTTTCCATGGAGTATATTAAATGTGTATATACATATTCCTGTATACTCACAATAATCATCTCCACAGGGATAGGAACAGGTAGTTTTTTACTCAAGTATGTGTTGAGCTCCTTAGCAAAGATCAGGCCTAATATAGCAACAATACTGACCACAAGAGTACCAATGTTTGTCTCTGGAATGAGATAGCATATCTCCAATACAGTCTGGAAAGAAAGAAATAATATCATTATTGCTTAAATGCGTATATGAAGAAGCACAAGAGAAATAAGTAGCACAAATATACACTGCATTTATACAAGAATATACAATGCTCATGTTAAATTCTTGTCCATCACTGAGAAGAACGTCAGCTCTATTGGCTTGTAATCATAAGGCGGAGGCAAATGTCTCCATGGCTTTTATGTTTTGAAGATAAAAGCATGTGTATAGGATATATATATATATTATACTTTCCAGTACAAGATCCTTGATGAAGTTTTGGGGTTAACAGTTGACATTCTTTCACTTGTAGAAATCACTATGAAGTGTCCAAAATGCTTTGGAAATATTTAATGGTTTCAGCGATTACTCTGTACAATTAAATAAAAACACGTAGAAGCAAACAGGTGTTAATGACTGTGTTCCTTCTTACATATAACAATGAGAAGGGTCCACTGTATCTCAAAGGGCTGATGCCAAAGGTGTATTTGAGCTGGGACACAATGACGTGGATGGCAGCGCCTGTGGTGTAACCTCGGACCAGAGGCTCTGACAGGTAGGTCACAACGAAACCAAACTGGACTAGACCGAGTAGAATCTACATACATAACACAGAATGAAAAACACATGGAGCTTCACATTTATAAGAAGGGAGAGCAAACAAACGCAACTTGCTAGTGCAAAGTTTGCACTAACAAGTTGACTAGCAGTTATTTTAACATTTTAATTTTTGTTTTAATAATATTGTTTTTAATTGTTTAAGTGATATTAATTGGTCAAATATCTTATTGTCGGTTGAGCGGTTAAACATCAACATCCCTAGGAAAAACTTCTACAGTAGTACAAATAGGTGATGTACTCATAAAACGATGGATTGGAACGTTTGAAAGTACACCAGGAGTTTATTTAAATAACACTTGCCTGCTGGCTTCTACTCTCTGCTGCTACTGCTGCCGGTGCTTAGGGACGTCTGCAAATTACAACACCGAAAGAGATACAACAAAAATATTGATTCATTTAACTTATTTTTTAAAAGTAAGTGCTGTAGTACAACTAGCAGGAGACAAGTTATAATTGAGGTATGTTTGCAGACACTACCTTATTTAATCATTAAATTAATCAATAATTTTGTTGTATCTCTTTTCGGTGTTGTAATTCGCAGACGTCCCTAAGCACCGGCAGCAGTAGCAGTAGCAAATCTTAAACTTAAATCTTTAACTGACAATGTCTGGGAAAAGAAAATCTAAAGTGTGGGTGCACTTTGAAATAGCAGTTTTGGACTTCTGATTGGACTATGTAAATTCTTCGTCGGGGACACCCTTAGTGATGACAGCACGTCTGTCCAAGAAACATTAACACCCAAAGGGAAGATTACTCCCAGAGAATCTCTAATTTACCTGAAATAATCCAGACATAAAGGTGACAGCTGCAGCCACTCGGACCCTCTCTGCATCCCGGGAGGTGCTATCAACTATACTGGAGTTGGTCAAATTGTCCCATATCATAAAGTTGGAGTCTGGGGCCAATCGCTCTGTCACCCCTCCTATCATCACACTCATGACCGCATATGTTCCTAAAGAAAGGAGACATAACAAATAACAACATATTG
Organism: Gymnocephalus cernua; assembly: GCA_023631565.1. Lineage (NCBI taxonomy): Eukaryota > Metazoa > Chordata > Actinopteri > Perciformes > Percidae > Gymnocephalus > Gymnocephalus cernua. The sequence goes on from CM042433.1 coordinate 18,297,293, forward strand.
GACATTATGAGAAACATTTTTCTAACCATTTTTTTCTCACAGTTTTCTTCTTGCCACGACTGATGGGGTCGAATGTGATACAGTATGATCTGCCAGAGTGAGATCATTTGTAACCATTTTGGTTATTTTACATTTTTGTTTTGTCTGTGCCCTTCTCACTAGTTTGACAGATGTTAGAAGTGGATGTATTTACACCTACCAATCAGAAATGAGCAAAACATTATCATCAGTACAGAGGTTAACAACTGTGTTAGAAAATAGCTGCTTCTTTGATAAAAAGCCAAAAGGTACAAGCCTGTGTATATAAAAAGGAAGTTAAAGACTAAGTATGGCGCTGTGTTTTAAACACAAATTCAACGTTAAAGCGTTTTTGAATTTGCTACGACTCTAATTCATGCCTTGGACTTGCTTCTTCCCCATTTCACTGGTGGCAGATGCTCAGGGGTATTGCCACATTTAGCCCAGTCTGCCATGCCAATGATGAATGTTGATGTTGAAATAATTAAAACTGGTGGCCACAGCATAAATTATATGATCGTAATATACGGGAATGCACAATACGGAAATCACTTTGATGAATCAGTGGCTCCTCTGTCTTTTTTTAAAGCCAAAAATAACACCAAATATCCATTGTTTTCCCCCTATATTCATTCTGCTGCGGTGCACCGCCATGAACTAACTGCAGCGATGCACTGATGTCAGTCCATGAATGAGGCAACCGTCTGTGGTTAGCTCATGTCTCTAATGGAAAGGACAGTCAAATGTGTCATCTAAACTGCTGAAGCCAGTTGAAACACTGCCGGTAGGCTAACAGTTACAAACAGGCGCGGTAGTGAACGGCACACTGACGTGCTGACGGATTTAGTGTTTTTGTATTTTTTTGGCTGAGCTAGGCCAAAGAATATTCGGCTAAAACAGATTGGTGATGTTGTTTTGCCATCATTGTTCTCCGAGAAGTTTGCTGGAAGTAATGTAATGTAGCTTTTTATCATGTGAAGTGAGCACTGCTCCGGACTGCTTCTGTAACCCATCTGCAGGCTAAATCAGGCAACCTCGGGGTTATACTGTCAATTGTTCTTCTTGGAATACTATCCACACAAACTAATGGTTATGGATTAACCCCCCCTTGTCAAAATGACTGGTGAGCAGAAGTGATACAGTACAAACCGACTGAGATGTGCTTGGATGTGCCAAAGATGAAGTAGATGAGGACTGGGTAGAAGGAGGAGTAAAGGCCAAAGACTGGAGGAACAGATGCTAACAGGGCATAGGCCATACCTGCAGGGATAACAAAGGACAAATATGATTCCCTACAATACAGTAATAACAGATATGACAAGACATTGAGTAGTAGGGTAATGCATAACCTGCAGATTACCATTGAAAATAAACTCATTTTAACATCTTTTCATCTCTTCTACCTGTCCACCCCTCGCTGCATCTGAACTGAACTCATCCCCTGAACCTCCGTCCTCACCCTGCGGCAAATGCATGATCCCCACACTGATTCCAGAGATCAGGTCACCCAGGGCGTTTTCTCTGATGGAGTAACGAGGCAGCCATGACACAACAGGAAAGCTACCCAGCAGGCAGCTCTTCAACCTGGGACCAGAACAGCTGAGTTTTGTGTCAGAGAGACCGACAGAGAAAAAGAAGAGACAGAGGGGTACATTGTTGTCAGGATATGTTTGATGTCAGCGTATGTGTCGAGTCTGAACTCCACTTGGCTGATGTCTCGGTGTTGTTTTGACCCACTTTTTTTTTTGCCACTTTTGATGTTGACTTAACTTTGTATCCAACTACCAAAATAATTAAAAAAAATATATCTTTAATTCTCTCTGTCTGTCAACTGTATGTTTAAAATCATTAAACCTAATAAATCCTTAAAAAAAATCAAATCCTCACCAAACAGTATTCTTACATTTGGAAGGACATATGACATCCTGCTTTTGGTCTTCGATGTGGATGGGGTCTTGATCCTGTTTGTGATCCGTTTTATCTCTATATACTTCAACATTATACATTTAAACATGTTCTGATATTATAAAAGTACTTTTCCTTACTTATTTGTCAAGTGACTGCATTATGTTTATGTGTGTGTGTGTTTATGTTGGAAACAGGTGACTTATAAATACAATTTCACTGTGAAAAGGAGCACAATATTAAAAAAAGATCTTTTGTAATTATTTCCAGGGATTTTAAATCTAAGATGTGGACAAACGTGAAGCTACTTATCATGTATTCTCATTTACTTGCATGTTGTATCTATCTGCCTGGCCAAAGACCTTTTGACATGCATACCCGTGTTCCGCATTTGCAAGAAGTTACTAAGTAGGTAAAGCAGGACTTTGCAAATGTTGCTGAGTGTAATGTGAGTATGAGTGAAAATTGTCCTTTCGATTTGGTTTATGTAATGAAGGGCCAGGGGTTCTAACTTCAACTAAAATGTATACATAGAAAAGAGTATGTTTAGAACTTTATGTACTGTATGAATACTGATTTATTCTGAATTGCTGTATGCTTTTGTGCAAGCAAAAATGTCTGAATGTAGAAAGCTCTGCATGGCCTGCGTACGTATAAAAGATTAACTTGTACTTTACCTATTCCTGTGACGTTTAATGTTGTATCAAGATCTCCATCATGAGTGATTCATTTTATGGTCATTGCTTATTACTGCTGTGCATGGTTCCAAAAATTGGCTATAATCTGTGTTGCTTGCGTGTACTGGATACTGCTGATGTGTAACTTTACTAATGTCTTGCTGCTTCCTGTCACTCTGCATGGCTTCTAGAGAAAGCTTATATTGTTGCTCTAGCTGTCTTTATGATGTATTCTTGACTTCTGTCTGTACATTTTAACCTGTACTAATGTCTTGTTGTTTTCTGTTGCTCTGGTGTGAAATCATCTGGCCAAAGGACTACAGTTAAAAATTAGCCAGCTGGCTAACACTGGCACATTTACAGAAATGTTGATTAATGTGTGTTGTCCTTCCTAAATAAAATAAATGAAAATGAAAAGTTTAAATGCACAGTGAAGTAGATGTGGGCAACTTTACCTCATCGACTTTTTGACCTTCTCAGATAGAGATGTTTTTGAGTCAGACTTTTGTGCCATCTCATCCACTTCTCCCTCGTCCAGGATCTCCCTGTGCACGCTGTAGCCCACCCGTCTCCTCTCTGCCATGGCTAAAACTAGCAGGAACACAAAAAATATCTTATTTTCTTTTTTAAATATTTTTTTTTGGCAGAAAATCTATTCCTTATGTTTCAATCATGATTGCACAATGCTGTCGTTACATTTGAAAGAAAATACCTAAAATAAATATCTATAAAAAAGCTTAACATATTACTATATCAATAATATGCTAGTCTAAATATGGTTTGGCACAATAACAACTATAAAAATACATATAGTTAGTTTCATGTGTATTCATGTCCTGATCGCGGTCCCTCTGGGACCAAACTGTTTAAAATGTTTGATCATAATTACCTTGTGTGTTCCAGCTGAAAAAATGCTTTCTATGTTGAAAAGATTTATTTTACAAAAAGCCTAGAACCTGCTGAATCCCTGAGATGAACCATTCATATTTAGTGTAGGTTTTCAGAGGAGTGATATCATGTTTTGTTTTCTATACTGATGTCTTTTATCCGTTTTTACAGTTCAGAGGACATAGATCCAACTCCAAGTCTATTTCTGGTCAGGGTTGTAAAGAAAATAGTCCACCTAAATTAAAAAGTCTTTACAATCATTAGATGGCACATCCCTCTTTATGAAGAATGAATCCTCTCTGTGTGCAGTGGTCCTCAGGCTTCAAATCAAATCTGCTGTAGAGTTTTCTATCAGATCCAAGTGGCTCCACTGCTTTTTGTTGCAGCCAACAGAAGAAGGTAAGGTTTTATTTTAAATCCCACGATTCTCTGACAAAATAGACAAAGAAAAGCCTTCTCAGCCTGCCCTCTCCCTCAGACTTGTCTGAGGCTGAGATGGTCTCTGTCGATGTCGTGGCTCCAGTGCTGTAACTTGTGACCTTGAAAGGAAATCTAGATATGACAATGGACATTGTTGTGGAGGGATAGGGCAAAGGTGGTAACAGAAACGGTAGACGTTTGTTTATTAACAGAGTGTTAGTTATTTTTGTAGTTATTGTCATATGCTTAATTTATTGTGTCAATCATCTTTTGCCCTTTAAAAAATGGTTCAACATGCAACCAACATAAATGTGATTTTGACTTACAGGTAAACACAGCATTCTACACACAGGAAACTAAACAGGTTCAGATGAATACAAATCGAATTACAGAACATACCAAAATATATTCAATTTACACCAGACAAGAGTCTTAGCTATTTTCTATCTGTGTTTTCTGTGTCTTTTCTTTTATCTGTGTGTGATTAGATTAGTCAGCCATTTCAGCTTAGTCAGGGTTGTTCTTGTTAATTTATAATTGCACCAAAGCAAAGTGAATGGGAGGGTCTGTGTAATAAATGGAAGAACAGATACTGGTTAACTAAGTAGGACAAACAATATGCTATCTTAAAGACACAGGGTGTTTTATATGTGCACCGACAGGCATTGATACTTGTATTTGCTTAGTGACACTTTTGTCTCTATTTTCCCCCTCAGTGAATCAGAGAGATGAGACTTTCAAATCCCTCAAACAACAAGACTAGGTTGAAACCTAGTATACGGCTGGACTGCGTTTGATCAATGTGCTAAATTGTGGCCACATTGTTACACAGATAGTCAGTGGTAGTGTCTATAATGTGAATTCCTGGATATGAAATGTTCATCTGCAATCAGTGTTGCCAGCTCTTTTCCAATGAAGGTAGCCAGCACTAGCTCCACTTAAGGTTGCCAGATGACATCCTATGCTTATTTACATATACAAAAAGGTAAAAGAAATAAAAAATAAAGTTTTTAAATAAATAAAATTGTATAATAAATAACAAATAAAATAAATCAATCTACAAAGGTAGGAAGAAGATCAAACAAAATATTTAAATATGTATTATTTATTAGAAACACCCTAATCGAAAGAAAGTTTTAAAGCGAGCGTGTCAACGTAACCAAATTCACTACAACTGAGACCCTGCGCTGTTGGCAGAAGAGCCATGAACAGCGATTACACTGAGCAGCATGCATATATTTGAATATAATTCTGATGACCTTAATAAGTCGTTAAATTTGTTGAGTCGCTTTTTAGGAGGAAAGTTGCTATAATGGTCTGAATATCGCCAAGTTGGCAACGCTGTCTGCAATTTTCTGTAGTGGTCCCAGTAATATTTGTTCTACAGTACAGGAGCATACCATACGACATGGTTAGGCTATGTTTGAGTCAAATAATTGTGGACTGCTTTAATATGATGAATTCAACAATATAATCATGCTACTTTCAACAATTTATTGTTATGGATTACTCATCTAGTGTTATTGTCCTAATTCAGTCGCCAACACGCAGTGGACGGGTAATGCTTTACATTTTTATTAAACAGACCAGAGCTGGGTTGCATCCCATTACAATTATGAACATGCCCACAGCCTCAAATGTTGGTATTACGGAAAACATAGCAAGAAAACATTACTGCTTCAGCTACCAGATTAAGGTCAGGAAGTAGAGGGGAGACTCTGCTTTACTTTGGTCTTGAGGAGCTGTAGCATGTATTCATAAACACACTGAAACCTGCATTGCTTTACCATTTGACAGTTGTACTGTTCCTTTCTTCTCTGATCTGACCACACACTCACACTATGCACTGAGCTATTCCTCCTACAACATATGCATTAAACTGTGTCAACAACCTACAAATATAGGATTGCGCCACAACAACAACCGCATATGTATGGAGTAGGTCAATCAGATGATTGATCACAGAGGCAAAAACATTACCAGTGAAAGAACTATTCACTTTAAAAGAGCAACAGCCAACGGGGAAACACCAACACTATCAGCCAATGGTGTAACTTCATTAATCGTTCACCTTGCCAAGGTAGACCCCAAAAAAACCAGGATACATCTCTTTGCACATCATTCAACCCAGCATTGTGTTACACATGCTTTATAGCGGAACTCACTGTTCATCAGTAGAACAGAACAGGTCAACTAGTGGTGTGCAAAGCCCCAGTAGCCTATTGGATAAGGCACTGGCCTCCTAAGTCAGAGACTGTTAGTTTTAAGTTCCATCTGGGGTGATTGACAGCAGAGTAGCACCACCCATAGCATCTTCGGCCACTTTTTCATCTCCATTTCTCAATTTGCTAGCTAAGAACCACAGGGCGGCCACTTACAGGGGATATTTGGCGGCCACAGAATTAGTTTTTGTGGCCATAGGCCACGCTTAACTCGATCCCTGCTGCAGTTGCATCACCCGGATCGGGTCAACTCTGGTTACCTGTCAAAATGAAAAAGAACCTCCCTGTGCAAGATCAGCAATGGATTACCATTGTGGAGAAACCAGCATCTATGTGATGACCACAAACTGCCCCATCCCTGATCTACCACCAGGCCCCCACTCTAGAACACTTACGCCCTACCACCTGTGGAAGATCAGAGTCAGTCCCTACAGGATTTTGCTCTCCACTGCAGAAGGAAGACCAGAGGAAAGAAGACCACCAAACATATTGACCACCTGCTGCAAGAGTTGATGGAGAAAAGGGGAAAGACCTGCTGCATGTTCCACTCCTGGACAGGGTGAGAATGGAGCACATCTGGCGTGTGCAAAAGAGGCACATTAAGTACATCCAAGATGCTAATGCATTGAAAACAAGAGAAATTATGTTATAGTTCAACCTGGATATCTGACTTAAAATGTTTGCCAGCTTTTTTTTCTGGACACATTTTGGCACTGTCATGTTTGTCTCTAGTTCTCTATTCTGTCAGAGCTTTACTGTCTTCCCCACCTCTTTCTGTTTCTCTTTAAGTCTTTGTTTTGGGCCCATAACCCAGAGGTCGATGGCTCGAAACCATCCTCTGCTAATGTGGTTTTAGCGGGAGTTTTTTCAACTGCTTTCTGACTGACAGTAACATGGATTTAACCTACATTTGTAGTCATTCTGAATGAGTAACCAACGTAATCCAACACCATTAAAGCATAACTCTCGCCAACATCCAACCTAGGGTCTTTCTGTGAATGTACCTGAGTCTAACTTTCGTTTAAAAGCATATTTAGGACGTTTTTCGTTCAAATGGCCTTTTGAATGGGAGAGCTACACATTCATGGGCTACTGGCTTGTGTGAGAATGCTCACCCTCACAGCACAGTGGATTAACAAAGATTTTAACATGAAAAGCAGATAAAGGCATTGTTACACTCCAAGGATAACATATTAATATTGTACTGCTTTTGTAATGGTTTTTACATTTACAATTAATTTATGTTTAACAAAATCTTTTAGTTCGGCTATGTAGCCTAAATACTGAAGGATTACGGTCATTGAGTAGGTAACATAGCTGCATAGCAGGCTAAAAGGGCTTTTGAAGCAGGTATTTTTCATGTGAAAGGATATATTAAACTCAAGGTCTTCCTTTTCTTCTTTCCAAATTTAGTTTCACTCAATGCATCAACTCACACTGTATATAAAATAAATAATAAAAAGATATATGAAAACAAATTAAGATTGTACGGAAGCGTACTGCATTCACCGTAGAAAAAAAAATGTAGACAACAGGATCTCGTAATTACGAGATAAGGTGTCTACATTTTTTTCTCGAAATTTGGAGAAAATATCTCGTAATTATTAATTAGTGCATTCACCATAGAAAAAAAAAAAAAATGTAGACACCTTATCTCGTAATTACGAGATCAGATCTCGTAATTACTTATTTTAAACACCTGGAAGCGGCATATCTAGTTGGTGACATTCTAAAACCTTAACGTGGTGTAATGTACCTAAGCAATGATCAATGATTACCACATGTCTCTCTCATATTGCTCATCATAACCACTGAAAACTGTCCAAAAATCTTACCCAAAGTCCAATTATTACGGACGTTATCTGACATTAAGCGTTGCTGCTCCATTAAGGGTATTGTAAGGATAATAATAAGGGTAATATAAGACCCTTAATGGAGCAGAAACGCTTAGTGTCATTAACGTCCATAATATTTGCACTTTGGGTAAGATTTTCTTTTTTTTAAGTGGTTATGATGAGCAATATGAGAGAGAATTTTGATGATGATTGATCGTTGTTTAGGTACTTAAACCACGTTAAGCTAAATATCAATGCTAAAACAGCTAGCTAACTTTAAGTAAGTTAACGTTAGCTATAGCTAGCTAACTCACCAATATAATTCACTTAACATTAATTGAAAGAAACGCAGGACGATATCTTCTCTCTCAACAGTTAAGTTGCCAGCTCCATTCCAGTTTCACTTTCTGGAAAGCTTAACGGTACATTAGAGCCGTATTATTTGACTTTTCTCAAACCCAAGAGAGCTGTCACACACCTGTCTTATCTGTCTGGGTTGCGTGCTCTCCGGTATTCTGGTGGGAGGCGGGGCTACCAATACCCCGCTTGTGAGGCGTTTAGGGGACATCTGTAAATTAGGGCTACAGAAGTACAGCCTAGCCCTAGAACACATGTGTCAAACTCAAGGCCCGAGGGCCAAATCCGGCCCCTCGCAGGTTTTGATCCGGCCCGCATTTCAATTTAGGTTCACAATAAATTTAGTTTTTTGTGCTTTCTTTTTTTTTTTTTTTTTTTTTTTTTTTACATTTTTTTACATTTTTTTCGACCTTTTTTACGCCTATTCTGGCAGTTTATGCGTTTTTTTTTTCCAATGTTTTAGGCACTTTGTTTTAATGTTTTGGATGATTTAGTCAATGTTTTGCTACTTTTTTTGGAATTTTTTTTGGTGCTTTTTACGATGTTTTCGGCACATTCTGATGTTTTTGTCACTTTTTCAGACAATTTTGATGCTTTTTTTCGGCCTTTTTCCAACTTTTTTGGCGCTTTTTTCAACGTATTTGTTGCTAGGTGAGGAACTTTTTGGGGGCTTTATGAGGCCCAAAATGTAAGTGAGAAGACTACAGTATATTATACATGCAATAATACAGTCAAAATATTTGACTTTTTCTCTTAAATAAACACGCCAATAATCTCTACATGTCTGGCCCTTGATGTGATTCTCATTTTCCAGTGTGGCCCTCTGGGAAACTGAGTTTGACGCCCCTGCCCTAGAAGATGAAACCACAGATAAGACTGTTACTGTAATATTGATTGATAATTAATGAAACAAACAAAAACCGACAACAAGAGAAGAGAGAACAATTTGACGGTTCGAATCCCATGTATGTGCTCGTCAGCAGAGTGGCGCAGCGGAAGCGTGCTGGGCCCATAACCCAGAGGTCGATGGATCGAAACCATCCTCTGCTAACGGTAGTTTTTCTGTCTCTTCTGCCACATTAGGTTAATGTCATGGAATGACGTTTTCACAACAACCCTTCACTTCGGGTCGTTTTCTATTCGTTCCGTTGATGGACAGATTTTTTTGTTTTCATTAACATTCAATTGTCTAGCGCTAAACTTCTGGATGTGTAACGCCAGCCTCATATTATATATGTGTAATATTAGTGAACATTATAATAAAGCTATAAGGGGTTGTATGGAAATAAATATTGGTTTTATTTTGTTTTTTATATAACGTTAGTGGGGAGGGGCGGAGACAGAAAGGGTGAGGGCTTTAGCGTCAAAAAAGGAAAAATGCCCTTAAACATGTTCGACCATCAACGCTTCTATGCATGATTTATGACAACCTTAGTCAGACATTTTTTTTTAAACTTTTTTATAAATGCATTTTTTATATGTCCACTAGGGTGGACAGCATGCATTTGAGTTTTCAACTGAAGAAATATATTTTAACAAACCAATGCATACTGATTTTCTCATGAAAACTGTTAAAGTAATTAACATATTTGAACATATTCTATTAGCATCCTGCTCCACTGTCACTACTGCTAGCATTTGCTAATCCTTTTTCTGGCAGCTATTCATCATCACTGCCACTAGCATCACACATTGCAGAAAATATACACTAAAGACTCCCATAATGGAACTAATCTGCACAAAGTATGTTTTTGTAGCCAAACAAGTTACTGCAGCTGAAGTATTTTCAAGAACAAAGTTGCAGTAATAGTAGCTAGCCTATGATAAATCGTAATTTCCTCCCAGTATCAAATCAGTAGAGAAGCCCACATTGAGGTCTGCGGGTCTGCAGTCAGGGGTATATGAATCAGTAGGCCTACTTGGAAATTGTATCAGTTATATTAGGCTACTCCTTATATTTACTTGATGTTACCACATTGTATTTACCTGCATATAGTCTCCTACTACAGAAGGATTGGCAAGATATTCCTGTGCTGATCACGTCTTATAATACATCCATCTGTATACATACATCGCGTTTCTGGGTGTCTGTCGGCCATCTTGATAGATTTGTGTTGCAGTGACAGTGACGCAGAATAGGGTCCACTCACTGTAGTGGCTGATGTGCAATTTTCCCACAAACATATATCAATAAAAAGTGCTATTTTTCCATAAATAATTCATATACAAGCAAACGGCTTTTGAATAGCTATCCACTGTAGTGACCACATGTCTGAAAGAGCAACAGAGCTCATTTCGGACCACATCCAGAGATGAACTGGGGGTGACTGTTGTTACTCACATCTCAAATGGCGTCGTATATTAAAGTTGATGGTCACTTTTTTCATTATTGTCTCTTTTCTGTACATTTCTTTAAGATCTCTAAATGTGGCCTCAGTGTTTATTGATAAAACTTAGAGAAAGAAACTCCCTCTTAACTTCTGAAGTTTTTCACAGCGTTTCCCTGCGTGTTTCTGCTAGTGGGAGGCCAGTTCAGTTTTCACAGCCAGTGAAAGAAAACCTCCATTGTGATATGCTTATTTAAACATGGCATGATGCAAGCAGTGGACTTTTAAGAACTTTGACCCGTGTTCATTTTCTTACTGTGATACACACAGGTTGCACCAGATAACTAGCTATTTATTGAATAGTTATATATGATCCTACCTTATCAATAGGAGGGATTAATTATGACTCTCTAATATTAATTTAATCAGCCGTCCAACCACTTTTATCAATATTGCCTCTGTTGTAATATTGAATTTCTAGTACATAGGCTACATAAGACAATTCATTCTTAAAAGCTCTATTGTGTCTTTTTATTTTTATTTTACATTTACTTATTAACCAAGATGGTTTCTTGATTTCAATTTTTTTTTCAAGATTTCTGGCATAAATGGCTGAAGAATTGCTGTATGTCAGACAGAATTCACTGAGGGAAGAAAGAAAAGAAAGGAAGAAATAGAAGAAAATAGAAGAAACAGGGGAAACAGATAAGGCATTGAAGACTGAAATTGAAATTAGTATTTTCCAACAAAATGAAAGCTATTTATTTAAACAAATTCACTCCCCTGTTTTAGTCCTTACAATTGAGACAAATTGAGAGGGTAGTTTTCTCTATTGTTGAGGAAACAACTCATAACAAACCTGATTTGTATTTACAATGTGCAGGAAACTACAATGTCCATCCTAACATATGACACAAATAGAGGATTAGTTTGTTCTTCCTTCGTCATACACACATGAACCTTTTAAAATACAGTTTACCCCTTTTGTTCCGGTTTAGTAGTTTTATTATTAGTAAAGTCATATTATCCCCACTGACATCATATATACATTGCATTATAGGTCATTGTATATCTTCTTTGCTGCTCTATTATGTTGCACTTTTGTGTGAAATATTCAAAACACAAACTCCTTATAGCTGCATCATTTCATCAGATGGGAATAGTCTGTCTGCTAATTCATTTAGACACATTTCCCCAAACAGAGGGACTGACAAATTTGGGACTTTTGGAAACTTTGAGATTTCCTTTAGAATTTTTCTGTGAGTTTGAACAAAGTTTGGCTACACAGCATGAGCTTACAAGAACTGATTCACTAGTGGCCGCGGTTTTAGAGGTCGAAATAAAGATAATCTAATTGAAAAAAGAAATACAGAAGGAGGGGCAGTCACATATTTTCTGCCTTTGTCACCAACAGTAAACTAACCTGTCAATGCACTTAATCCAAAACACACAGTTCATCACAGAACAGGGTAGATGGATACTATGACACAGTTATAAAACATATGTAGCTATAGGAGTGTACACACATAGATTATTTTTTGGGGGCATTTTTCGGCCTTTAATTTGACAGGACAGCTGAAGACATGAAAGGTGAGAGACGGGGGGGGATGACACGCAGCAAAGGGCCGCAGGTCGGAGTCGAACACTGGCCCGCTGCGTCGAGGAGTAAACCTCTATATATGGGCGCCCATTCTACCAACTGAACTATCCGGGCGTCCCACACAGATTTTTGTGTGTTTTGTTATTGTGCAACTGTAGGAAGCTCTTATTCTGAAGGCTGAGCAACAAATTAAGTGTTTCAGATTCCAAGTTATTACATCTCGGCTAAGGGGTTTCAAAACACTGATTTAACAGTAGCATAGTAGTGACTGATGAATTAATTTGGAAATATTTGTCATGCATATATGGGGTACATGTACATGGGGTACATGGCTGTTTATGTTTCTCACTTCATTGTCCAGGTCATCTCATTATGTCAGCTTTAGTGGCCTTAATCAAATCTAAAATACTTCATGACAGAGAGGTCAATAATAGTGCAAAAACAATTGGGGAACAATGTATTGTCTGGGAATGTGTGAGAAGTGTACACATAGACATATTGTGAAAAGTGTAATTGGCTTTCTTTTAAAATAAAATGAAGCTGTGATTGTTCTGTCTGATTTGTCTTGCTGTCCTCTTGTTACATTGAGACAACTGTCTTTCTGTAATTTACATTCAAAAGCAGCAGTCATGCAGGTTCAACATTAACTTGCATCTGGATTGATTTCCTGAGAAAAAAATAAAAACAAACAGTATATCTTGACATGTTATTGTACACTTTATATTCAAGGATATGTCACGTAAAAGCTTTAAAGGACATTACTTGAGAACATTCAGGAGTTTTCAGACAGCTCCCTCTGGAGCCACAAAAGGCTTCATACAGTACACCTGTTTCCCCACATATGCAGTAATACTCCAAAACACCTTTAGGATTGACTTTGATGTGTAAAAATCGGTCGAGTTTCCCTTTAATGTGCACAAAGAAACACTGGAAAACTCTTGGACCAGTTCAACAAAACAAATGCATCAAAAAAAAGATGTGGTCTGACATATAGGAAATATATCTCAATTGCTAAATAGGAAGAAAAAAAAAACGAATTTAAAAACTCTTGAATGAATCCCCTCCCCTTATTATAACTTTTTAGCGGACAATGTGTACCTGCAGAGGCCTGGGCAGGGTGCTGAGGCAGCGCTGTACAGCATGGTGGACCGATGGGAAGAGACAGGAGCTGGGCAGGCTGTCTGCTATACAATCCTGAGTCTGGAGCTGAGATACAACTCTCTCTGTTGACATACAGAGAGCATCAGGATTGCACATTTTAAAGTTTCAAGTATTTATGTCATGTGTGAGTGAGTGAGTGAGTGAGTGAGTGAGTGAGTGAGTGAGTGAGTGAGTGAGTGAGTGAGTGAGTGAGTGGATGTGTGAAAGAGAGACATAAAAGAGACAGTGATAAGTGTGTATAAAACATGGAGCTGACCTGGGCAAGCTGCCAGAAACACACTGACACCCTGGACTTCCAAGTCTTCTACAACCTGGTGAATGAAAAACACACACACACACACACACACACACACACACACACACACACACACACACACACACACACACACACACACACACACACACACACACACACACACACACACACACACACACACACACACACAAAAATATTTAATAATAATAAGGTCAAAAAGGAGGACGTGATAACAAACTATAACTAACACATATATTTGTCAAAAGCTGTATGTGTGTGTGTGTGTGTGTGTGTTTGTGTGACCAAGAGGGTTTGTCTCCAAATTTTACTATCTCACATGCAAATACTGGACATCCAGTCTAGCCTAGTCTAGATCGACGACGTTTCATTTCCAGGATTGTTCAGCTACCGCAGGAAATTCTGCCGGATGTCCCTCATTTCAGCCGGATGTCCGTTACCTTCCACTTCCTTTGTGTTGGCATTTTAAACACCTGTCGATTTATGAAGACTATGGTTAACTGCTCCTCAGATCTCTGCAGGCTTTGATCATCAGAAAGGAGTCAGTGTGAGGACAGCCAACCACTACTTTAAATGACTAGAAAAAATATTTAGAGCTGGGGGAGGAAGTGGACTGATATCTATTCAAACCAACCTACATTGATGTTCCCATCTTAAGAGATGAAATTAAACTGCTAAAAATAAATTACAATTACTGGTGTGCTTCATTGTTTTGTTTAGTTTTTCATGCATTATACTGTTTAAATAAAGGCAGATTATATCTTCCATAGAGGGTCTTTTCTAGGAAAGATCATTTGTTGCATGAGAAATTATGTGTATTAAATTCCTGGTATTAGAAAATAAACTGGGTAGCCTGTGTGAGAAGTGACAGACGTCTCAGACAAAGAAAAGAGCACCACCTGCAGAAACATAAAGTAAATTACAGGTAAAGTTGCCATAGTACCACCCAAACTGTTTGTTTGTTTGTTTGATTGATGGACGACATTTGGGCAGTTCAGTGCTGAATCACGAGACTAACGAGTGCCACGCAGCAAAATAAAGAATGAAAATAAACCATTTATTAGATGGCTTTGGTGTTTAGCCAAAATGAAATGATGATGAGTTTACACATTGCACTCCAGTCAGTTCTCTTTCCTCACCTTGCAAAGTGCTGGCACGGCCACAGAGTCCATGAAGGTGACAGAGCTGAGATCCAGAACCAAGCAATGACTGTGTGTCGGTGTCTGGGCTGAGGAGGAGGAGGTAGAGGTAGAGGTGTGGATTATAGCTGGGTTCTTCTTCTGACCACGACTCACTGTCTGGATGTAGCGAGGAAAAGATACACATGGAAAATTAGTTTACAACTTTTCTGTTGCCTTGTAACACATGGCGTATTGAAGAATTTCTTCAAACATCTTCACCTTGTGCAATTGTTCTATTCGAACCAGAGGGACCTAAATGCAAAGGCAGACGCACTCCAGCTGCGTACACACACACCTTGTGTATTGCCTAGCGCAGGCACTGGCAGGGATCTCGCAGAATAATGACCATATGTTGATGGACTTCGTGTGGAACTGTGGGACTGATGCTCACTGGATTCATTCATTCTCCTAATTACACTTATATCCCCATCTCTTAACCTTGAACTCTTTCACTCAAAACCAGCTCTTATTTCACTGATGCTGTTGCTCCTCTTTTCTTTCTCTCTATCTCCTGAGTCATATTAGTTAGTCTGTTTGTGTGTTGGTACCTGCTTGATCTGTGTGAAGACAAGTTCAGAGTTGGCAAAGTAAATAGGACTGGTATAGGAGAGTATGGTCACCCCAGGAACTTGCTTTGCCTGTTAAAAAACACAGACAACAGAGACACACACAATTTGCATTTAACATTGTGCAGTACATCCATATTATAACTGCACAACAGTGAAACACTGGACAGAAGGCAGTGTGGTGCATTTGGTGTATGTATATGCTACTTGATTGGCACAAACCCAGAAAGGATTTACTGCGTTTGGTGCAAAAAAAAGTTTTAAGTTCTTGGAATATACAATAAACCAGTGTGATAAATATCTACTTCAGAGACACTAATCTGGCTCTACAGTGTGGGATCAAAGACAATAAAAAAGAAAGAATTTATGGAGAATTAATTCATGAAAGAGAACTTCTACAAAGAAAGCCCCTGCAAACACCATCACTAATGCATGATAGGTACTTGACAAAGTACACAGAGGGGAGAGGTCTAGCAGCCAGCAGTGAAACAGATTGAGGAGAGAATCACATGGAGGGAACAGAGAGCGAGAAGTTGACAGGAATTCACTGATGCTCGGAGCCCAAACAGATTGCCTTTGGTGACAGTTTGGCGTTTTGATGTGTGACAGATGGTGGTTTTCAGCAAGGGATGTATTTTTAGTGTGTTTTGGCTGTGTGACAGTACCGTTCAGTGGTGGTTTATTAAGTTTATACAAGTCTGACCTTCACTGAAGAATTTGGTGTTATTTGGTGTTAGTTAACACGTTGATAATACCGTCATTCAATGGCCTGCTACATAAATACTTACATAAACAATTTACAAACCTGTTTTGATATAAACATTAAAGGTCCCATGGCATGAAAATGTCACTTTATGAGGTTACCTCCCCTTTCTCTGCTTTGCCTGCCTAGAGAATTTGGCCAACCCATGAGAGAGAGACATCATGGCTTTCAAACGAGCAAAGTGGCAGTTGTTCATTGTTGTGCATTGCAGATGCTGTGATCCAGTTGAAATAGAGGTGTGTTTCATGAGCAGAAATGAGACAGACTGGAGAAGTTATTATTGACCGTGACACACTGATGGCATTTTAGATATAGCATATAAAATCCATACAAATGTGCTGAAAAAGAAATGTTGGTTTTGGAAATTGTCCTCTTTTAGGCATCAGATTACCTTGAGGGTTGTGTTTTGCACAAATAATACAAGTCAAGCAAAACATGTTTTTGTCCACAGCCTGCAATCAGCTAAAATCAACTTTTGGTTGTATTTACTTTCTTTGGTGTTAAAGTTCCTGCCCGTAATTGTCTTATTATTACTTTCCATACTAATATATTATGGAAGAATTTTACAATGGTAGTATCAGTACTAGTGGTAGACTTAGGTTGTCTGAGGGGCAGGGTAAAAAGAAAAAAAAGGGCACCAGCTGCATGCAGTGGGGCACCAACACACAGAAAGTTTTCCAGCATGCCAATATGGTACTGCATCATATTTTCCTTAGAGTTTTTTTTTAAAACATAGGGGCACAAGTAACCCAAATGTGGATTTCCAGGCTCAAATAACTGGCAAAGATTGCAGCAAGCAGTAAGGCATTTAATGTCTGACTGCAGGTGATCTCATCTATTTTTTTCCTATGAATATGACATAAAATGTACCCTATTGGGGCAACACCGGAGGTCCATAGCTTTAGAAAATTGATTGTGAGGAATAGACTCAAGATGTGTTGAGGCTGGTGGAGAAGAACAATCGTTTTGGGGGGAAACTAGGACAGTTCAGATAAAACCTGTTGAGCTCTGAGTGAATCCTCCAGGCTCAAAATCTACGACATACAGAGGCAGCATTCATAGTGTTGTTTGGTTGGATTGTGTTCTCGAGTTTCATGTAATTTCCTGATTAATTTGGGGGCTTAACTTTGCTCAACTAACCTTGAAAAACACCAAACTTGAATCAAGCAGTCTTTTTGTAAACAGGTTTTTCAAAAACTTATTATCGTGAGACCTGTGAGACAGATTGAGTTTACCTCAGTGTAGAGTCCCACATCTCTGTAACAGTCTGTACCGGGAATATGACCCAAAACAACAGTGGAGGCGCTGGAAGACGAAGACAAGATGAAAGAGACAGGGGAATATTAATGAGAGTGCACGTCTGCCTCGTAGACAAGTGAGAGTAGGGAAGGGAACACAAAACCTATGACAAAATGAGTCAAATGAATAAATGAGTAAAGACAAGACAAATCTACATAATATTCCATTTGCACACATATACATATACAGTACATATATAACACTATTCTGAGTATTTGATTCAGATTCATATCAAAACAATAAAACAACAAAAACACTGATACTCTTTTACAGTATGACCATGATTAAACAGTAATGTTTAAAAGATGTAAAATGCCCCATGTAGCGCCTGTAAAATGATATTTACTGACTGTTGTGTCCTGTAGATGAGTGTGAGCAGAGAGAAGACGACAGCCACAGCCAGTCCCAGGTCCAGGTTAAAGACCAGCGTTGAAATCAGCGAGGCTATCCACACCATCTGAAGGAGAGGAGGGAGGACAGAGGACCAGCATCAGAGAGGCTGGTACTGTTTGTAACCATGGTTTGTGTGTGTGTGTGTGTGTGTGTGTGTGTGTGTGTGTGTGTGTGTGTGTGTGTGTGTGTGTGTGTGTGTGTGTGTGTGTGTGTGCACGTGCGTGCGTGCGTGCGTGCATGCGTGTGCGTGTGTGTGTGTGTGTGTAGCCCACCAGGTCTAATCTGTCCGACTTCCAGAGCACACACACATCTTTGAACTGAGCCAGTATTCCTTGCAGGTTCACTACGATGATCACTGCCAACACTGCCTGGAACACACAGCAAGGAATTACTGAGACTAAGACAAGTGAGTCATCCTGACAATGAGTGTAATCCATCTGGATCCAGACGGAGTATGACTTGACATTTCTTCAAACATCTTCACTATTCTGGTGGTTTATGGAAAGCCATACTGGCTGGAGAAGGGTCAACACAAACTTTTGGTGCACTTGCTTAACAACATATATGACAAACTCATATGTCTCACATGCACTTTACCTTTGGCAGCTGCTCAAAGAGGTGACCAATCTTCAACAGGATAGTTAGAATCACCAGAGCTGATGCCAAACCGGCCATCTAAGGACAATAAGTAAAAAGAAAACAAACTATAAAAAAAAAAGATTAGATAGCGGTTGATATTGCTTCACTATACAGTCTTTAACACAGTGCAAAGACAAAGTGGGTTTGGGTTTTTATGTCTTTTGGAATAGAATACAATACCTGTGATTTGACACCAAGGCTATCCTGGACCATACTGCGAGAGAAGGAGCAGCTGACAGCGAAGCACTGGAACATTCCTCCTATGGTGTTGCATAGACCCAGAGCCAGCAGGTCCTGGGGCAGAGACAGACAGCAGCAATTTGAAAAGGACTGAGGCTGCAGGCCATCTCAGGGATACTGCTGGAGTGTACTGGAGTGTAACCGATGTCCAGGCCCTGAAATAATATCTTGGGCTGAGGGTAATCCATCAAAAAAATATTATTCTGTGTGAGGCTGTGTGTGAGGCTTTAATTAGCCTCCTTTTGAAGGACCAATCACATCACAGCACCAACATTGTAGAAATGTGTATCAGTGGCAAATCTAGCTGCAGTATTATATCTGTAGAGTTGGTATTCTACAGTAAAGTAACATGCTGTGAACTTTTACAGTAAAAGATTGTTGATGTATTGTATATTACTGTAGTAATACTGTAAGCTAGCAGTATATTGCTCAGAGTAGTTTTTAGTCATTTCACCAGTGCCAGGAGTGTCTTACAACATAAGCACAAAATATCACTTCTTTATTTTTAAACTGATGCTGGTATTAGAATACTAATTCTTCTTGTGTGAAAAAAGACCCTCAACTTTAAACAGTTTCTCACTTCTTCTACCCATAATCTGAATAAGTAATTAATATGCATCTGTACAATTTTATGCACGTTTTGTGTGTGTGTGCAATTTTCTAAAATGCAGACCCAACTACAAAGGCTTGAGATCTTCCCTCGAATGAACTACATGAGAGTTGAAACTGCTATGAATGTACCTGACTGGAGTCTACATGGTAGCCGTGTTTGTGGGCAAACACGGAGCCCATGGCTGAGAGGAAACTGAAGCCGATCAGAGCTGTAGACAGAGCTGGAACGAACAGCTCTCTGGCCTGAGAGAGAGATGGAAGGACTGGGGAAGACAGGCTAGAGAAGAGGAGGAGGAGGAGGACAAAGGAAAGACATGACAGCTTGGTCAACTGACTAATGACTAATTTTATTCTTTAAAGAAAGTAAATGACACATACAGTAATCAAAATAATTATCACCAGTTTAAGCTAAGTCACTCCATGCATTACAATCATTCCCTTAAAGCTATCAAGGATAACACGATAAAGCTAACCGGCTTATTTTGTGCGATGAGAACAGAAGTATGAAGAATGGGAAGTTAGAAGAAGGTCAAAGTGTAAGAAAGATGAAGATGAAAAGAGTCATAGAGCTTTAAATGATATGGTAGAGGCATATTAACTAACAAACAAATATATTGACAATATACATGTATACATATAATAATATATTATTATACATGTATGACTTTTATATTTTATATATATATATATATATACACAGCATATTGGTAAAGATAGTATGTGCAAGAAGTAATACAATAAATCATGCATAATAAATTCTTCGATCAATGATCAATGATTTGTTAAAGGCTTTGAATTGAAATATTCCTTTAAAAGCAGTGTTATGTCACAATCTACCATAAATACAAAGTAAAAACCAACACAATAGTCTTAGGATATATATATATATATATATATATATACATTATACACAAAAATACTATATATATATATAGTATTTTTTATATACATATTTACATATACAGTATGTGTATGTGTGTATATATATATATATATATATATATATATATATATATATATATATATATATATATAGTGTTTTTTTAATAGCAAATTGAATGACAAGGAAAAACAAACATGGTTCTACTGACCCACTGGGTATGTGTCCCACCACCTGGACTGTGTGCTGTCCAACCAGATCCATCTGCACTGACAGGACGGTGCCCAGGACAATCTGTGGGGGAAAAAACAATGGACGTGACATTTTCTGGACAGAATGTCCAGTTTCGAAAACAACAATATACAGTATTTTACATCTAAATGTCAGATCAGTCAGTCTGTTCATACACATGCACAGGCAAGTACACAAACACACTTATCCGTCCGCTGCTAGCTTTTTAGATCCCAGTGGTGGGTTGAAGCTATTTTCCCATGACGTAATTTAACATAACTGAACAGATCATGACATGAACCCACAGGAAAAAGGTTCTTTGGAAATTTGGCATCTTTGTTTATGGTATAACAGGTTGAAGATTTTATTCATCCATTGACTTTTTTATTTTAAATAACAGGCTAAACGTTTTCGTAGTGACTTTTGCTCAATTATATTTCCATTTTAGGAGTTTTATTTACAGTAATCTACAGTGAATTAATAACTTGCTTATAAACTTAAAAATATTTTTAATAAAATATAATATTAAATAAAACAAAACACCATCAGAGATTAATCAGTGGCCAGGTGCAGATATTTGTTGTATGTGAGGATTTGGGGTTTTGGTGTTAAAATCAGATTAGTGTATCTGTCTCAAAAGCAGCATGAGGTTTCTGATGCGTTCGGCCAGGCAGTGAGAGATTAAGTCTGTGTGTGTGCATCCCTCACCAGTAATAGTTCCCATGGTATGGCGACAGGCAGCTTGTTCTTAAAGCGCTCATTCAGCATCTTGCCTCCGATGAGTATTACCATGGAAACCGCGGAGACTGACAGCGTTCCTGGCACAGCACTGGTCACTCCGTGCAGAACATCCTTTAAAGTCTGGAAGAGAACACACACACCACACACACACACACACACACACACACACACACACACACACACACACACACACACACACACCCACACACACCCACACACGGTTACAAACAGAACCAGCCCCTAGTAACTTCAATCTCAACTACAATCTAACTAAATGACTAATGCTGTGTGTACACTAATTTCTTTGCAGACGGTATGACTGCTCCAGTGCATATTGTAAGTTATGGTCCAGTGAAACTGGAAGAAAACCACCACCCACTAACAGCTGATAAGCAACCAAACCCAGCCTACACTTTAAAATCCTGCCCATGTACAGTGGAGGTGACAAGATGCCAAGATAATTCAATTATTCATGTTCTAAGAGGCTAAGGTGAGGTGGTTAGGGTCTGCCAGTATTGATCCACAAGATGGGATGTGACCTCCAATTCAATTCAATTCAATTACATTTATAATATCAAATAATAACAAGAGTTATCTCAAGACACTTTACAGATAGAGTAGGTCTAGACCAAACTCTATAATTTACAAAGACCCAACAATTCCAGTAATTCCTCCAAGAGCAAGCATTTAGTGCGACAGTGGTGAGGAAAAACTCCCTTTTAGGTAGAAACCTTGAGTGGTGAGGAAAACTTCCTTTTAGGGAGAAACCTTGAGTGGTGAGGAAAACTTCCTTTTAGGGAGAAACCTCGGACAGACCCAGGCTCTTGGTAGGCGGTGTCTGGCAGCAGGGGCGCCATATAGGGGGGAAAAGTTAGGACAATTACAAGGGCCCATGACTGACAGGGGCCACAAAAAAATAGGTAAAAACTAATAGAAAATTATTAAACCTTTTAGCAGACTTAGCAACAGATGAGTCAGCAGCACCCCAGTCTCCCCTACGTGCCCCTCCCTGTCCTAGTGAAGAAGGTGAGCAACATTGTGTTCAATGGCATGCCAGTTTGCATCATTGCAGGGAGTCTATGGGGATTTCTCTCTTGCTCTTTTTACATTACAAAGAAGAAAATTAAATATTTATTAATGACAGAAATTCAAACACATTAATAACAATTATTTTCTCACATAATGATCATTAACAACAACCTACTGTCTGTACTGATGCTAGACAGTACATTTTTTATGGTTGCTTTTAATCTTGCATCAAATAGTGAACTGCATACTAGACTTGCATGCATGTACAAATCACCAGCAGTAAATACTGTGCTAGTACTAGTATTGAACTACAAGAAGCAAGACAGTTGCAAGCCTATAATTAGAGTTATGTAAAGCTTTTGATGGGACAGTTAGGTCCTAGAGATGTGGTGACAACAGCTGCGCAGAGGGGGCCCAATTTGATTTTTTGTCATGGGGCCCAAAATTCCTGACGGCGCCCCTGTCTGGCAGTGCCGGTTGGGGGTATGACGAACAGTGGTAATTATAGTCACAATAAAGATAATGGAACTATGACTAGAAATAGTAGTTGTAATAGTTAATGGCGTAGCAGGGCACTGCAGGGCATAGTAGGGTGTAGCAGGACACTGCAGGGCATAGCAGGACGTAGCAGGGCACTGCAGGGTGTAGCAGGGCATTCACAGTCTAAAACTATAACAGCATAACTAAGAGCTGGTCCAAGGCAAACCTGAGCAAGCTCTATAAGGGTTGGTAGATGAATCTGACAACTATGAAGAGAAGCAGAGAAGAGAAGGGGTGCCGTGTCTAATCTGATGAAACAACCACAACTCATTATTATCCTCAACTTCTGACCTGCAGTGTGCATGGAACTTCTAACTATGACCCTCCAGGTTGTAGCCAATGAGAGCACTGAAGCCAAAACTCCAACAAACTCTGAGGCTGACAGGCTCCTTCCCCCCAAAAAATGTTATGTACTACCTTTCAACTTCCACTGCTAAGGTCCACAATGCCTATAAATCCACTTCTTATTTGCCTTTGAGCCACCAAATTAAATGCACTACTATCACTTTAGCTAATATATTGACAGAAATCCTCAGGACCATGTTTCAGCTTTGCAGGCAGACATATGAATTAAACCCATATGAGAGACCCGGAGAGACCAGCTAAGAGAGGACTTCAGAGGTCAGGGATCAGCCACATAGCAGCACTACAGGAGCTCATATGGCTTAAAAGTCTTGCCCGAAGATACTTCAGTGTTTAAACTGACCCAAGCTGAAGCCAGCAGTCCAGTATGTCTCTGTGCAGGTATTCCAGTCATCAGCGACAGCTGCAGGACGATCACATGCAGACCTGCTCCTGTGGTGTAGCCTCTGATTACAGGATCAGACAGCCAGCGACACACACCGCCTCCACGCAGCAGGTACAGTAAGAGCTGAGGGTACATACACATGTATACACACACACACACACACACACACACACACACACACACACACACACACACACAAAATGTTCTGCAATCAAACTCCACTTTAGCTACTAAAAACATCTGGACTGATTTGAAGTGCATAGGTAGCACCGAGGCAAAATTCTTGCCCAGTTCCTTAGAGGATTTAAATTCAGGGCAGTGTGGGAACCCAGTGAGGGATCTTGTCATCATTTCAGTAATAGACTGGTGACCCCCACAGGTTAGTCAAGGGGAACCTGCACAGAGGGGGGAACCTCCCACACATTCCAGAGGAAAAAAAACCAAACCAACAAAACAGACTCAGGAATGATACGATATGATGAACATATCAGTTTTCAGGCTTTGGGGCAGACCTTTTAATTTAATACCTGTAATAAAATAGAGTGAGAGTTTCAGATAACACAGCAGGTTCTGTATGCACAACAATAGATGAAATTATTAAAACAAATGTGATACCTTAGTGGGTGTCTGCAGGGGAATTTCCTTTGCTCCTGCTTGTCTCCATAATGGGGCCAGAGGCCAGAGGTGAACATCAGCTGCACAGCTGTGTGAGTGTGAACCTGTGTGTACTGCTTTGTCCATGTATTTTCATGTGTGTGTGTGTGTGTGTGTGTGTGTGTGTGTGTGTGTGTGTGTGTGTGTGTGTGTGTGTGTGTGTGTGTGTGTGTGTGTGTGTGCACCTGTATGAGGCCACAGAGGAATGTGAGTTGTACAGCCACATTCACTTTGGCTGCTTCCACATCAATCTGACTCTCTTCAACGCCGTTGCTATGCAACTCCACGTTGGCTGTCGCAGACCCAATCATGATAGCCAGGACAGCAAAAGTACCTGTCACACACAAACAGACACACAAACAAACTGTTTACACGCTTTCTTTAACACTTCGCTTAACACGAGTGTTAGGTTCAAGAGGGTTTGGTATTTGGTAAACACATGGACTTTACTGTGACTACTACATTATATTGCAACTTTGATTAAACTGCTACAGTAAAAGAAAAAAGATCAGATTATTGTAGAGCTACTGTAAGACTTTTAAACAAATATAATTTGACCAGGATAGGCATTTCTTAAGTTTTTAAAAGATATTTTGTGCCAATAATAAACATGTTTCCGTTAGTTCTCATAAGCAAGGCACTGAAATTGTGGAAGACTACACCAGGCAGTTTCTGTGGATATGGATGCCCTTCCAGAAACATAAAGGTTGACAGTCACCAATGGAGACGTGTCTGGAGGTGCCAAAGATGAAGTAGATGATCAGAGGATAGAGAGATGTGTAGAGACCAAACACTGGAGGAACTCCCACCAACATGGCGTTGGCCATACCTGGGAAAGAAGAAGAGAGGTGGAGGTGAAAAGTGTGGAGCTGGAGTTGCTATACCTTCTGTGCATGTATTTGTTGAGAGATACACTTTCATATATAATGCATTCTTAACTTGCACCCTTATAACCTGCAGTTATAGTTGAAATTTAAAACCTCTTTATGTGATAATTATTTGCTGCAGCATCCTCACCCTGTGGCAGCTGTATGATCCCGACACTGACTCCAGACACCAGGTCTCCAATGGCGTTTTCTCTGATGGAGTATCGAGGCAGCCATGACAGGACAGGAAAAAAGCCCAGTAGGAAGCTCTTCATCTTGGGACCGGAACACCTGGAGGAACACACACACACACACACACACACACACACACACACACACACACACACACACACACACACACACACACACACACACACACACACACACACACACACACACACACACACACACACACACACACACACACACACACACACAGGGCTAAAGGTCATAGAGCTTCAGATAAAATCTGGCTGAGGGCCCAACCTGACACAAAAAGGCTAGAAACTAATCCTATCCTATGACTTACCAACATTGTGCCTTCACCCTCTCCAGAAATGACAGGGACTTCTTTTCTACCCGCTGCCCAAGGGCATCTAGCTGGGCTTCGTCCAGTGCAACAGCAAGATAAGGCTGCCTGCAGTGAGGAAGGCCAATTCGCTCAACGCTGTCCATCTGAAAAAGATTATTGGCAGTACAGTCAAGTATTACTTTATGCTTCTCACAATACTGGGTGTGTGTTTAACGTTATGTGTCTCGTGCACTTTTCTTTTTGTGTAAGATGTATGTACAACGTTACATGACAAAGAAGACAAGTAGTAGCAGTGAGAGAGAGTGGCTGACCTGATCTGTATCTGATCTGTTCGACAGTGTGCATGTATGACACACACACACGCACACACACACACACACACACAGCTCCACAAACTCTCACACGTGATGCAGGAAAGGTTGAGAACAGCCTTGAACTTTGTATTTTACAGCAAGTTTACAGCCCCTTTTCTCCTCCCCCTTCATCCACCATTCAGTACGCCTGAATGCCTCTATTATCACAGAGACTCATGCTCTGAATGTGAATGTGTGTGTGTGTGTGTGTGTGTGTGTGTGTATGTGTGTGTGTGTGTGTGTGAAAGATAAATATGTTCTGTTTTAATCTACTTTAATGTATTCCACTTTGCACAATGGATATTTTTTTAAAGCCATGCACTCCCACTGAGACAATGTGAAATTAATTAAAAGACTGAGGTGGGGGAAATGAAGAATGAGAGGCACATGTAGAAAGAAAAAAGCCAAAAGAAAATAGAGAAGAATTTTTTTTTATTATTTCCACAGTCCTTTTAGTCTCAAGAAATTGGTCTTACTCCAGGATTATGGAAACGAAAAAGCCATGGCTGCATATCCTTCTTTCATTAAAAATAAAGAATACCCTTAACAGAAACTTTATGAATAGAACATTCAAGAAAGAGAAGAGATATTTATCTTGATTAGGCAAATAAAGTTCAAACCCAAAACGTATTTCACAACATGATAAATAGGCCTATGATCGATCGATCAATCGATCGATCTATCTATCTATCTATCTATCTATCTATCTATCTATCTATCTATCTATCTATCTATCTATCTATCTATCTATCTATCTATCTAAAATGTAGCACTAATAAAACAAAATACTATATTTGAGAAAAGTACATTTAAATTATTAAAAAATACAATTGTCCATGCAACACTGATTCTTCAGTAGTGTATCTGTCTCAAAAGCAGCATGAGGTTTCTTATGCGTTCGGCCCGGCAGTGAGGAGACTGGTGCAGCGGCAGCTCGAAGAAAGAGAAGGTGAAGCTTCGAGAGAAACTGAGGTTGGTGATGGGACGCAGTGGTGGGAGACGGAGAGGACGTGGCACCCGGCGCTGGGGCAACAACCTCCGTCTTGCCCGTAATCCTCTACCCCCTCCACCTGCAGAGACAGAGAGGGACAGACATGGACGAAGTCAGAAGAAATTGCTCACAAAACTATGAAAAAGAACAGGGCCTGTATTCATCATAAGGGCATCACAGGTGTTTTCACATGCCTGGTCTCAGGACTGAGTGGTCCTGCAGACTGTGCTTGATAAACACCTCTCTCACTCTCCTGAAAACGTATAGCTTACCTTTATCATCTTTTTTTTTTTAGTATATAGATATTGACAAAACTAGTGCCGTGTTCAAAACATGCCTGTTCCCAACGGGCCGATTGCTTGGCCTCTGGTATTGCTGCTTGCAGCTTCCTCAAGAACTGCACATCAAACCAACTTCACACTCGACACTGCGCTTCCTTGGGGCCAGAGCATAACACCTGCCATGACATAGTTGCATTCCCTAGCAATACGAGAATATACAAATCATTTGCTAACAGCTAGCTATTTGGGATCAGTCCATTTCCCGGAACAAAAGGGAGTTATATTGTTGATGCTTGAAATGTTCGGTCTCTCTGGTCTCTTTTCCTTCATCTGTTCTTCAATGTACTGTAGTGAGCGACGAAGAGTGAGCTGTACCCAGCATGCCGTTCGGCAGTGTTACATTTAATAGGGGTTCCCTCTTCATTACACATAGCAGGCCTGACACATGAACGAACTAAGTGCCTGCTAAGGGCCCACCATGGCCACCAGAGGGCCCACAAGAGAGCATACTGTGTGTACATTAACGCATAGTCTCACATTGCCAGAACTATCTCCACAGCGCTGTAGAGCCAGGTCTGGCTACACCACAGAAACATTGTGGGATAGGAGTAAAAAACGCTCTTGTTTGTTTGCATTTCTTTAAACCAATCACAATCGTCTTGGGTGGTGCTAAGCTCTGGATGCAGCGATGTTGGCTCTGCAAAATAGTCTTGGGAAAGAACTTGTTCTGGTGGAACATTTACACACCACAAAAGAAAACGCCACACACAATATTAAATGAACGTTAACTGTTCACACAATACAGTAACGTGAGCTGAATACATGGTTAAACGTAATTTGCTCTTACCAGTGTATCACTGTGTGTACTTTGACCAAAGCAATCCCCACCAATTGGTCCCAAAACGTCCCAGTTAGATAGTAATTCCCATAAACATATTCTTTGTGAATATTTACAATCATTCCCTGAAAGAACCAAGCAGGCACGATCCAAATCTTCTTCAAAACGTGCCATTTTCATTGTGTAGCTTGCTAGCTCAAAGTTTGTTGTTGTTTCCCATAGCGAAGGGATTTTGAGAACGGCTACACATGTCAGGCTTTATCCTGGAAATGTACTTCCGTTGATCCAGACAAATTAACGCACCACTGATATGTATGTCCCATACATCTCAAAAGCTCGTACTCGACACTGCACTTCCTTGGGTCCTCTGCAATACACCCGCCAGTCGGACAGACAGACAGAGAGAGACTCCTTTGGTTAGATAGACCCCTTTCACAGCAGACCTTTTGTCTTGTCATAGCAGGAAAAGCACAGGTGTAAATAATAATCTTAATGAGTTATTTGTTATAGATACAGGGTCAGCAGAATGACTTATTGGGACACCAAATTAAATGAAGCCATCGTTAATGTTATGTTACACGTGCTTTTCCTGCTATGACAGAATAAGTCTGAATGTCTGCTGTGAAAAATGTGTATTCCCAGCATTTAGCTCCACCCAACTTCAATCTGGGCAAAAGTCTAATCAATCTGACTGAAAACACCTGTGTGTATATGTAGGACCCTTAACTTGCATTAATGGTATGTTGTTTGTCAGATTACAGCCAAGCATCAATTGGACAGAACTACTATCTCATGTCATAGTAGGAAAAGCACAGTTGTTACTATAACATTAGCAATGGCTCTGTTCTATTAAAGTGTCCCAGTAAGTCATGACAGTGTGGAAGTGAGCCAGCATGTTCCAGACATACCCACACTGTCCTGCGGGACTGCACCAGGTGGAGATGGAGCCTCAGAGTTAAAACTCGAACTTGAAACTTCCTCGTCTTCGTTCTGTCTCCCACGATAAGGAGTGGATGGCGTGGGCTGAGGAGCAGGAGGTGGTGGAGGTGGAAGTGGAGGGGGCCGTGGTGGGGGGATTGAGGTAAAAGAGGATTCAGAGATAGCCAGGCCTCCCCAAGGCGTCATGGTGGTGTCTGAGACGAGGATGGAAGAAGGCCCTGGATGAGGGTGAGAGGAGGAGGATGATGATGTTGTCTGCTGTTGGCTGCGTTTTTGGTGATTAGCCTGATGGGGGCGCTGGAGAGCAGGGGAGGAGAGAGCTGGCTTGGCTGTTGTAAGAAAGAGGAGATTCGAGGAAAAAATTAAAAAGATAAAAGGTGGTGTCGTTTTTGGATTAACTGTTAACTGAAGTGGTCTGTCTTAAAACATAAAACATTTGTTGGACCAATATTGCAGCTAGGAGCATTACATGTGCTTCTCTGTTGCAAACCCACTTTATGGTTTAAGCTGATAAGGCAAGTTTACAGTATGTTTACGTAATATTTTACAAAAACAGCAGGACCAGCTTTGGAAAATATGATGAAATAATGAAATGTATTTATGTCAAATAAACAGATCCTTCAACCAGAAGAGTTATACTGGCCTGTTTATGAAATTCATCTGTACCAAAGTTATTTTTTGAAAAAGAAAGCTGCATAGGCAACCTGCATAAACAACAGCAAATTAGAGAAGAATAAACTACTGTAATAAATAATTAAGGCTTTTTTTCTTGCATGGCCATTATGATCAAATATGTTGATTCACATGAGTTTTCCATAAAAAAATCACTGTACATTTTTTTTGTCTTGGTGTTCCTTTAGCATTATTGCCTTAAGGACCACTGAGTTTGTAGTTATCTGTTACATTTTCAGCATTACATAGGCATTATTAAAAAATAAATAATTCTTAAGATAAAGTGAATGATCTGGATATCATCATGAAAACGAATTTCTTGCAAAATGTGATAATAACCAGTAAATAGCCTGCTGTGCAAGATTTTCATTTGTTCAAGGAATCTGATTTATGTTACATCAAAGCCCCTTATTTGTAGTTCGCTTTGCACCTAATGCTTTTCAATATGACCCAAATAATGAAACTTATGTTTTACAAAAAACATCAGTTAATATACAAAATATTATCATTATAAAATAATAATCATCTTCAAAATATGCATGTGCATACTCCATGCTCATGCAGCATAATAGCCTCTGTTAGCAGAGAGGTGAGTGGGTCGTGAGTGGATCATCACCTGTTGTCTTACTCCCAGATGAACCAATGAGAGGTAGCCGTTCACGTGACATAACCAATCCGGGAGCCTGAGCAGAAATAAGTAGGACTGTTTCACAAATGACATGCTCATACTTGTAAGAAATATATTTACAGTTTACAGTGTACCTCTTCCATCTTCCACCCAGTAAACAGCAGGGACAGTTCATACACACTGCAATACAAACAGGCATTCATTTTGGATGACGATGTCAGCATGGCTCAAGGGATGGTAATGTAGGCCGGCTGGTCAGCTACACCATTTTGCTCCAGACTGAAATATGTGGACCACCATATGATGGATTGCCATGACATTTTGTACAGACATCCATGGTACCCAGAGGATGAATCCTACAGACTTTGGGGAACCCTTGCCTCTCGCAACACCTGCAGGTCAAAGTTTCACTTATCCAGTTAAATATCTCAACATCTACTAGATAGATTGACACAAACATGATAAACACCACCAGCTCACATTCAGTCATTGAGCATGTTAGCATGCAAATATTAGCATTTAGATATATGTATATAAGTGCAGCCTCGCAGAGCCGGCATAGTTGTACACTTCTTTATTGTCCACTCTTTGTTAAAACAAATTCTTTTTTTTTTTTAGAAATCTTAATCACGTGTTTCTTGACCCATGGTCTTACCATCCACCAAATATTGTTGAACTCTAATAAGGGATGCCCTGATAACAAAGACAAAGGACTGAAACCATTTGGCAGAGAAATCAGCTCTTAATGTGAGCAATTTGTGATGTGTGTGCACCAAGAAAGAAAATATTTTAGCATGTGTATGCTTATGATGCACTTTAGAGCCTATGCAATCTTGCTCAAAGCTTTGTTTTCAGTTTGATGTCAAATGCAACATTTAGCTCTTCTGAGAGTGTGAGTGACAGTTTGAAATGGGATATGACGAAAGGTCAGTGCTCTGTCGTTGCGCCAAACGTGCTGATGAAGAGAGAATGTTAAGGAAAAATATGTAAAATGAAGGACATTTTTGATACCAAGTTAATGAGGATAAGCTGAGGATTAAGTTCAAAGACAGCAAATAAATACAGTGAATTGCACGTCATCAGAAGGAGTGAGGGAAAGCTGTGAGGGAGAGTGTGTACATACCTCTTCGATAGGTGGAGATTGTCACTCCTTCAGTACTTTGACAGCACTTGTTTTATTCCTCGTTCTCCTGGGTCAAGCAAAGCATGCCTCACAGACACACACTCACTCTCACACACTTACACATGACACAAGGGTCGTCATAAGCACACAGGGACAATTTTCCTTCCAGCTCTTAATCACTACAGACGCTGATGATTTCTCACGCTGGCTTCCATAAGTCACTTCGCCTCTAGACATGTTGTTTGACGACTGCATATGACTAATGAGTATAAAATCCTTTTTTTAAAACACGTTTCCCTTAAAACATAAAATGTGTCCTAGACACACATCCTTGTCTTGGAAATTGCTTCCTCTCTGTGTCTCATCTAACACTCCCTCACTCATCAGTCAGTCCTCTTCACTTTTCTGCCTCGTCTCTCCTTTCCCACTTTCTCTTCTGTGACCCAACAAACATCAGCAGTGATACTCATTGCAGCAGCTGCCTTCTGTATTTCTGTCTCCCCCCTTTTCTCCCTCCTCGCCGCCCTCACCTTTACCTTGTCAGCACCGGTGCTTTTTTTTTTTTTTTTTAGATCAATATTTCATTAGCACCATTTATCATTCAGACATACAGAACAAACTCCACAATGTATGACAGTCAGTGTCAAATGATGCATACAACAGAAAAGCACTGGTGCTTTCACTCTCCATCCTCTCTTTTCTCTCCCCCCTTTCTTTCCCATGTGATAGTGGTGGTTACACAGGTACTTTGGCTCTTCCTATCTCCCCCTCCTTTTCTTTTGATCCCTTGGAACAAAGACAAAGGGGGACATGAAAATGGGAGCATCCCCTATTTCCTCTTTTTACCATAATTTCTTCATTTTCAAGGTGACATTAGCTTTTCTTCCTCTCTATTCCTCCTTCTTTCTCTCTATTGTGAGTGGCAGGTGGTGAGATGGGTACTTGACAAAAGGCAACGTGAGACGAGGCTAAAATATTAAAATATTCATGGATACCTGCAGTCGGCCCCTTCATGGGATCTGACCCCCACCTAGCCCTCCCCACACACACACACACACACACACACAAACCAAATATGCAAATAATTGTGCACAGCCCCATATCAACTTGCAGTATTAACATTTCATATCACAACACATTCTGCTGAATTAGCATTTCAGAACACATGCACACACAACACGATCACAGTATAAGTGTCCACATTTATACAAACCCTCACCTTCAACCAATCACACACTCCATGTTCACATTTGTGACTTGCGTATACAAATGTAATCCTTAATAATCCCAAAACAAATTCTTTCCTTACTCCAACCATTAGCTGAACAATAAACTAAACGTAATTTTAACCAATACCAAGTGTAAACTCCCAGACAGCCTTTGGAGATGTAAGGACCGGACAAAACTTCAAGGTGAACGTTCACATTGGTCCTCACAAATAGAAGTAACAACAGCTCCACAGGACTAGTCAGGGCAGAGCGTCTTCCCACTCTGTGTATAATTAATCTCTAAACAGCTGCATTGATTGTGACATTGCACTCAATTGTTATAGTTCGTATATGTTGCATGGTCTTATGTTTACCCTCATGTACTATCTACCGGTTTTAAATCTGTCATGGTGCCAGGATGATGTTTTTTGTGGGCATGCGTGATTCACAATCTGGATTTCAGTGCTTTGCTCAAGGGAACCTCAGAAATGGAAGTATATTTTAAACTATAAAGATATGAGTAAAGGCAGTCTTTGTTTTGGCCTTTTTTTTCTGAAAATTAAGTCCCAAGGATCTCTTCAAGTACACAGCTTTATTTCCTGGCTGGTTGAGGATATAACATGCTGCATTATTAACTCCAGAGATTTCAGCCATCTTTGTGTAGTGTTGCGCTACTCCCTGAAGGAGGCCACAGATGGCCCAAACACATCAGACGCGATTTAATGTTCTCGTTAAATAGCCATGAAGATTTTAATTTCCCTCGATCAGCACCAAATGCCTTTGAGAATTTAGCAAGAAATGTAGCTAGATTCCAGACTCAAATTTTCGATTTTTGAAGGCTAGCAGAAATGAATGACAAAAAGTCAAGACCAACGGTTTTAAATCTCTTCACACAGGTTTGTTTTTGCTTTTTATTAAATCTTTACCGAGATGCCATAAGCATTAAATGCCATACATAAATGCAATGTAGCCCATAAATAATGAGAAAGGTGGAGAATAAATAAACTTTATTAAAAATGTAATTAGCAAAGTAAAATTAATCTGAAATCAATTATAATTACAAATAGTTCATAAGTCATTTAAAAGAAATGTGTCCGTTGAGATAATGATTGTTTGGACCACTGCTATCTTTTGATTGCATGTGTTTTTACTTCGTAAAGATTTAACTCTGCGATTCACCTTCTCCTTTAATCTTCTTTTCTGGATTTCTGACTCGTAGTAGCTGGAAGCCCTGGCCGCAGACCAGCACCCATCCCGTGTTTTCTCTCTTTTTCTTGCTCTCACAGGAAGCCTGGAAACCCTTCTCAGTGTTCACCTCACTCTCTGTCTCACCCATGCTGTCAGTCTCTGTTGGATTTCTACATTCACCAGCTGCTTCACCTCCCTTCTCATCACCAGTTTGACAAACGGGGTCACCCGTCTTGCTCACGGCTTCAACAGATTTTTCTTCCTCGGCCTCATTAGCTGTTCCCTTATCCTTAATGAACTGTGCTGCTGTCTTACACATCGTTTTTAACCCTGTCTGACTCCCCTTCCCTCTCCAAATTGCAATCTTCTGCTCAGACTCACACCTTGTTTTCCTCTTTTTAGATCCCTCCTCCTCCTCTATCATCTGCCCTTCCCACACTGCGAGTCCTGCAGCATCTGCAACATGGGAGCACAGCGCCCCGATGTGGCTGATACCGGTACTGCCGACCCTCCACAGGCAAACCCTCTGATCTGAAGAAGTGGAGACCACGAGGCCTGGGCTCAGGACCTTCAGGGCGGTCAGAGGGGCGGCGTGAGCCAGCAGGATGTGGGACTGGGACTGGAGATGAAGATGTAGGTGGTTTGGGGGTTGGAACTGGGATTGTGGAGAAATCAGGGGCTCAGAAATCTGAGAAAACCCTCTGCTGCCCCCAATCCTCCCATCTTCGAGGTACTGCACCCTAATCGTGGACACTGTCAGCTGCCCATCATCTCCCCCGCTAGCAACAGTTACCAGGCAACCGCCCTCTTGTTGTCCCAGTTTCTCTGCCCAAACAGCCAATGAGTTGACGCCGCTCTGGTGGGCGGGAATGTCGAGGCAGGGGATTGGTGGAGTTGGCGCACTGCTTGAAGAATCGGTCGATAAGGAAGAAGCATCAGTCAAATCCCACACTGCAATTTTGCCATCTGTTGCGGCACTGAACAGCAGCTTATACCTGAGAGAGAGAGAGAGAGAGAGAGAGAGAGAGAGAGAGAGAGAGAGAGAGAGAGAGAGAGAGAGAGAGAGAGAGAGAGAGAGAGAGAGAGAGAGAGAGAGAGAGAGAGAGGAGTTAATACATTCATGGACATTTTCATCACAGATTGAAACCTAATTCACTGAGCTCTTAATATTGTATTACTATATCTGATCTGCCAGTCACTACTCTTTCCAAAACGGTGTGCTTTAAAAAAAAACAATAAAAATCTATTAAAATCAATAGGTGGTCGGGTTCTGATGGGTTACCACAACGCAAGACTACATATAACTTGTAGTGACGGTGCCAACATTCACCTGCTTCAGGTTTAGGAAATGAAGAAACACAAACAAACATCAGATCACCTGTTGCCTTTTCCATCCTCCAGGCTGCAAGTGGCAACACTGAGCACACAGCGCTGGTGGTAATACGTCTCCCACAACAAATCAATTTGACGCTTAACTTCACTGACTGAGAACAATCTGGAAAAGACAGTAACGCAGGTCAGAAGACAGCAAAAAGAAGAGTGTGAAGAAAGTGACAAATAGTGCATTATAACATGAAATTAGGTGAACAACAACAACAGCATTTAAGATTGAGCAGTACAGCATCTCGAAACACGTGGAGAGTAAATATCTTTGGCTACATTTAAGCTATATTTTGCCAAGTAACAACACCTTTCAACACCTTCAGTTACAATAATTATCACTACCACTTTGCTGAAGAAAATACTCATTTGAGAACATTAACTTTTCTCCAGCTCCTGAGAAAGAGGAACACTTTTAATGTTGCTGTAATGGACACCAACCTGAGCGCTCCGTCACTACAAGCCAGAGCCAAAAGACCACAGTCTGTCTTCTCATCCACCGCCACTACAGACATGTACCTGAAAACACACAGACACAGCTGGTAAGACTGGATCAGAAGTTGATTTAAAGGAAAAGAATATGCGGGTAGATTTAGCTTTAACTAAATTTAACTAATTTCTTCCTGTAACAATATCTTATATGCAGACTTCAAAAACCTTTTGAGAATGTATACTTTTCTTGAAGAAGGGAATAAAAATGACAAAGGCAGGAGAGAAAAAGCAGTACCTATACATATACATACATACAGTTATAAAGAAATAGTCTGTATCTTTATGGATAGAATTCCCTTTACATGTGTGCTGAAAACAACCATCCACTTGCCTTGTTTCTGGGTCCATTTTCACCGTCTTGTGTCTGTTCCGCCTCCTCTCCCACTGTTTGTCCAATCTGTGACTGGCCACCTGGATCACCTGGCAGGCGGGAACCAGTCTCTGGCTGTCCCAGCCGATTAACAGCCGGTAACACTGCATCTGAGCTCGCCCGCCAGCTGACACGAGCAGGGCAGAGAGAGACTGAGTCTGGTTTTCACTCCCTCCCTCTGGACGGGTTACTGCTGTCACTGTCCGGACGCTCGAGATGTGGTCAGTAATAACTGAGAGGACTTTGATGCTGCCAGAGTTGGGTTGTACCGCCAGGACGGTTAAGCTAGTGTCCTCTCCGCCTGTCACCACTATCTCCCAATGCTCTTCCCCTCTCTCCACCTCCTTCTCGTCATCTTGGGGTGTTTCCCTTCTTTCAGTTTCAGTCAAATCTTTAGTACTGTTTGTTTTAATCTCATTCCCAATTCCCCTTATCACCCCCAGCCTGCATACACACCCGATCCCCCTCCCATGGACGCCTTCTCTCAGGCCCCATCCTCCAGTCCTTCCTGCCTTCCCAGCCCAGCTCGGGGCCTCTCCAGGGGGTTGCGTAGCCAGGACAGCCCCCTGCTTGATGAAGATCAGGGCTCCATATCCGGGCCAAACCCCTTTGTGGGAAGGCCAGAGACTCCAAGATCGATGCCCCCCACCACAAGGCACCGCTAACAGCCTCTCCTGCCTCACCGGGTCCCAAACCACGAAGTGGACAGCATGAAAGCCGATGATGGCAAACCTGGCTTCTCTTCTCCTTTTCTCTGTCTTTTCTTCGTCTCC
The DNA here is from genome assembly GCA_023631565.1 of Gymnocephalus cernua. Taxonomy (NCBI): domain Eukaryota; kingdom Metazoa; phylum Chordata; class Actinopteri; order Perciformes; family Percidae; genus Gymnocephalus; species Gymnocephalus cernua. Next base: position 18,334,127 of record CM042433.1, read on the forward strand.
TCCAAAGCTCCCATCCTCTTTTCTCTCCTCTGTAACCTCCAGCTTTTCTTTCAAATTTTGTTTCTTTGTCTTGTAGTGGTTCTCACATTCCTCTCCGAGCTCTTCCTCCTCCTCCTCCTCCCCCTCTTCCACAGGAATGTCAGGCTCAAGAATCAAAACCCTCTCCAGCCACTCCATACCCTTGCAGGCCCGCTGGACTCTGAGAACCTCCAGCTGAAGCCCTCCTTTGTTTTCTACACCGTTTCCATTACTCTTTTCTTCCGACTTTTCTGGTGCTGTTTGACGCACTCTGAAGACCCTCACGCAGCCGTCCCTGCCAGTGCTGTAGAGCAGTCCCTGGTATTCGTACACTGAAGTGACACCCTGTTTTCCATGCACCCCGAACAGGCAGCTCAGTGGGTGCAGCGTTAGGTCACCCACTTCTTTTCTTTCCCTCTCCTCCGTCATTTGGCTTTTTCTGTCTCCACCGGTACCATTTCCCTCAGCTTCAAGCCCTTCATTATCAGTTTGTTTCCTGCCTGTCAGCAAACCTTCATCCATCCTTTTGTTATCCCCCATCTTCTGCTCCAGCTTTCCTCCATCCTGAAACAAAAGCAAGGACCCTCTCCTGTCCCCACACACCCACAGCAATCCCTGTGCCGTGGAGTGGAGGCGCACTGCTGCTGTCAGCCAGCGTTTGGCGCAGGGGGGAAGGAGGAAAGAAGCAAGGGGATTTACACTGAGAGCCAAGGCAGAGTTTTCATCCAATTCTACCTCTAGACACCAGCGATAGGCAAGTCCTTCAGCGCCTGATGCTAGCAAATACAAGCCTTCTTTTGCCTCTTGCCAAATAAGAGTATGGATTTTCCCTGATCGTCCTGTGAGAAGAATCCCACACTGAGGATGAGAGACGGGGAAGACCTGTATGGACCCGCTGAGGTTTCCCACAGCACACAAATTAACTTTTGCTGTTGAGTCTTTCACGCTGACATTTATTGTTTCCATAACACAATAAGATTGAAACTCAGGAGTCCCTTGCCATACCATCTCCCACTGCCCACTGCTGTATTGGTAAACTATTCCTTGGTCAGTGCAAACCACAAACTTACTCTGACTCCAACTTGCATTTGTATCCCCTGCTATACAAACAACTTTAGGCAAGCCTTGACCAGGAAATTTCAGGTCCGTTAGCTTCTCTGTAACTGCCTCCTCCATTCCCTCCTTCCCCTCCTCGCTCCCTTCCACCCTCCACAACCTCACCCCTCCATCTGCCCCCCCTGTAGCCACCCATCTCTCTTCATCTCCTGTTCCCTCACTGACTGCGAGTGCACGGACCCCGCCTGCTCGGTGTCCCTTTAACGTCCGAACCACCTTGCCACCGCCAGCCCAGTCCCAGACTAAACACGCTCCGTCTTCACCAGCGCTGAACACTTTCCCTGGGGAGAGACGCACCGAGAATACCCTAGCCTGGTGTCCATATAGGACCCTTAAACAAGCAGGGTTCAGGTCCCCACATTTCCCCCCAGGGCCCCCTAAAGCACCAACACCCCAAACCCTTACACTGCGGTCATCAGAGGCTGAAGCCAGCCATCCTCTCTCCTGAAGGTAAGAGATGCTGAAAATGACCCCGCTGTGGCCCAGCAGACGTCTCTCAACTGGAGCTTTGTGCTCAGAACCGTTACTTTTGTCTTCTCCTCCTCCAGGCTTCCAGAGAACCAGTTGGTTAAAAACAGTCCCTCCTACCAAGATGGTGTCTGCCCAGGAATCATGTACCAAAAGGAGGGCAGAGTACAGCAGACACCCCTCGAGACAGGAGCGCTGAACCAGGGTATTTCCTGTAATGACGTCGAGGAGAAGAGCACTATTGTGGGCAACAGCCACGCAGAGCAGTGAGTGTTTGTCTCCAGAGAGCCAGCGGACATCCAGAGCCCAGTCCTGTAGCTCCATGAGGGGACCCAGAATCTCCAAGTCCAGATGCTCTCCATCCTGGAGATCCACGTGGAGCCTCACCAGCCTCACAGCCTTGCCTCCAAACACAGCTAGGTCATAGAACTTAGGCTCAGAGGTGGAGCTCAGTTCTGGGGATTGACAGAAAAAGAGGGGATTTTGTGAATTTATTAGTGAATAAATTTAGTGAATAAATAAAAAACAAATCTGTAAAATAATAATAAAAAAACAAACAAACAAAAAACTAGAGGGCTTTCAGTGAGTGCAAACTCTTGCTCAACACTGGGCAGTTCTTTAACTATCAGCCAAAAATAATATCCTTTATCATTTAGAATCAGCATTAATGCTGAAATTCCTGCAGATCACCACCAAAAACTAAGACTTTAGGCTATCTGTCCATCTGATTTCACTCTAATCGGCGAGTTAAGTTTTTATACATCCCAGCATTAGTGAAGAAATAAAACAACCTCCCTGAACGCAACAGAATAAAACTAACAAAGACAACAGTGAAAACAAACATCTGCTCGTGCTAACCATCTTTCTTCTTCCCATATGTTCCTGTGGCAGAGCCCTGTGCTGGGACAGCGGTCAGACTTCTCGGTCTTATCCCGTGGATTCTGTCACGTTGGAGCACACTCAGTGAGGCACGGGCTTTAGGGCGAGGTCGGAGACTGTACACCGTCAAGATTGGTCCCTCACCTGGAAAGGACAACAGAAGATTGTGTTCCATGTGTTGTGTGAGATCCTTCTGTTCAGTCTTCTTTCAAAATAAGCAAGACGAGAAGTGACCATGTATGCATACTAATTATAGTAATAATGCAGCTAGTCCGGAAAATCAGATTATTTTTCAAATCCTTTATGTGCATCTCTAGGAATTTCTGTTCTATATTGACTCCCAACACTGTTTCTTACCTGTCAGTAGAAATGCATCCTGAAGGAACTCCAGAGCTGTAACTGGAGCTACAAAGGCTGCTGTCTCCATCTCTTAATGGTTAATAACACATTATCATTAGTGCCTGAAAAATATAAAGTGACAACACACTTGTTAAAGACGGTAGAGTGAGAAAAGACGGAAAACAGCCAGCGTGGTTGACTGGCATCTTAAATATCAAAACGTAACAAGTTGAGAACCCTCAGTTAGCAAAACAAGCTAACAGCAGGAGCACTTTGTTATTTGGTGTGTACGAATCAAGAAAAGTCACTTTGCTAGGGCAATACCAATGCCGCCACATGATTTACTTACAAAAAAACTTTAAACGCAACATAAATGTGTTTTAAATCTGGATTAAAATATCTTTATTTTCATCCACGGTCCACAATTTAGTAGTTTAGTACCCATGTGTTTCTGTTCTGTCGGCCGAGCAGCGTTTAAACCAATCAGGATACAATGCTGGCTTCCAGAACGCTGATTGGTTAGAAAAAAGGTTAGCCGTATTTGTATTGGAGAAAGCGACACATGTGACCGACTGCTCCCTTTAGGTGTTTTCTGATAAACCATGTTATTGTAGCATCAGTCGTATGTATTTAAAAATGACCATAAACTATGTATTTTTAAGTGTGTTGGTCAGTTTCTTTAACTTTTGTTTATACGTATTTAGACAAATACATACTTGATTTTACATACTGTGCTGTCTCTACACTTTCTTTCTAATACATTTGAATATTTCAGAATATCATAGAAAAACGAAATGCAGTAGCTCAATGTACCAATGCTGCTTTACCGATATTGGCTATCGTTATGTAAACAATACGTCATTTAAATGAATATGCGCAGTGATACAGAATGCCATGGATATTCCGAGTCGACAATGAAGGCATCAGGAGGCAGGGGAGGGATAAGGTTGAGCCTGCCGCCTGGCCGTTTAGGTACTGGGGTCCAGCTAACTTCACCGGTTAACTATGCCTGGAAAATGTAAATTCCAGGACTCCTGGCTTTCAAAGACAATGTACAAGGAGTGGCTGGTTAAGGACGTCCAAGACATTCACTTCGCCCGATGCAGGGCCTGTTGTAAATCAATCAAACTTCAGACCATGGGCGAGGCTGCTCTCACCAGCCACGCAGGGGGAGCTGGCCACAAAGCAGCCGTACGCAAGCTAATGGAAGGTAGAATAGCTTCAATTATAAAACGGGAATACTGTTAAAAAAGCGTGCAAAGAGACGCGTCTAACAATTTTTTTTATGAATGTGTGTGATACTAACCGTCAGTGTTTGTTCAGCTGGTTTAACTGCTGCATGGCTGTGGTGTTGCAGTTTTGTTGTTATTGGTGGGCGTATTGGCTGCAACAACAACAGTCTGGACGTGTGCAGTGTTGAAACATCTGTCCCACGTCATCAATCCCGGTCCCTCTGGCCGTACATGGTTCTCATCAACTTCCTCAGAAAATGTTAGGCTGTACTATTAGTTCTTTAAAAACACAATAGTCAACACTTCTCTGCAGTGGAGATGCTATAGGAGGAGCAGCTGTTAGTAGCCTATATCTGCAGCCTGCTGAAGTGTCCTTGAGCAAGTGATGAAACCTTAGGCTAACTGTTTTTACTATGATGTAGTAGTAATAATAGTAGTTGTGATGTCATTAGGGTATTCATATTAGTTAGAGTAAAACTATTAATACCATTGTCGAATACCCATTATTGCGGAAACAAAGAATGTATCAATAAACACAACATCTGGTGTGACATTTACTATAATGTGTACCCTATTGAACAATTAAGGTTATCTTTTACGTACAAATTCCGGTATTAGGTAAATTCATCCAAATTACAAAATAAATAAAAATAATAATTCCCAGAGTATCAAGACTGCCAGCACCTTTTCAGTTTTCTAAATAAATAAAAAAAAATCTACATTTTCATTATCCTGAATCCTGAATCAACTTTGTTGCTCTTCTTTATCTTCTAGTCCGAAAAGTGTTTTGGGGGTGTGTTCCAGAGTTTTCCAGCCTTTACAAACTGTAGTTTAGGTGTTCTTTGTGTACTTTCTTGACCAAAACACTGCGCTATTGAATTATTATATTCTTTTTTTTTATTATTTTTGTTTAAGGGATTTAGTAATTCTGCTCAAAGACACTTCAGTCAGGTGGATTCTCGCTGCCATGAGGGTTGGAACACAAATCCTCAATTTTAAAGCCTGTCTACGTTCTCACTTTAACATCCTGCTGCCCCCAAAAGCATGATCAGTTTGTCAAACAAACTCATAAGAAATTCAACCTGGAAACTGATTTAATAATCAAAGTGTTGGATCTCTAACTACTCCAAATTGTCTTTACAGAACTCTACCTGAAACTACTTAACTGACAATACATCTGGGGCTGACTTTGTTGATTCATGTCTGTCCATGTTCCATCATGCTTCATTACTTACAGTCTGAACAGTTGTATTGGTGTTGAGTGGGTTGCAAACACATCATGATGCTGTAAGGTGCTTTGGGATACGTGTGTTTGTCTGAGTGTTTGAGTAAAGGCGATGTTGTACCTGCCTTCACCAGACGGTGGTGCTCTCTGTGTATTTTTCTGAACCACATTCACCTGCAGTCCCCCCCTCTCTGTCTCTCTGTCCGTTTTTCTTATTAGCAGGCAATGTGATGCCGATAAATGCCGCTGGGCAGATAAATGGCAGCGTGAGTCAGGTAAATATTTTTGAAGTGATCTTTTTGGTTTACATTCATTTTAGAGGCATCATTTCACATAATAATTTAAACCAAAGCACATTAAAATAAACCTGGTGAAGTTCATTTCAGTGGATAACTACAATACGTAAATAAACTAACATTCATTCTAGAAATGACAAATGCTTCACCGGTGTAATCACTTAAAACACACTTTGTTCTCTCTGGTTTTCAGACTGAGGACAGCAAGGAGCAAGTGGCCATCTGCCTCCAGCGTGACGCCTTGGACAGAATAACAGGCAGCGACTGGTCCAATCGGCACCAGAGCCCCACTACAAACTCCACCTACCACAATGCAGAGCAACAGGATGTGACATTTGCTGCTTACTTCACAGCACCAGGTACCCAAAGATAGCTCGGCAAGCTGCCACAGTATTTGTTGCCTAGATACACTATAGTAATAGTCCGGCTATCACCAGACCAAGCTCAGTAGATTTAAGATTGAGCATTGGTCTGGGGAGTCTGTTCTGTATTTTCTCTGCACAAGAGGCGTGACCAACGGGCATAGTTCAAATGACTCTGTACGCAATTGGATAGTCCTTCAACCAATCAGACCAACGATCCGGGTGACGTAGCAGCGACAGCGACATCAACCCGCCAATAGCGCGCAAGGTGGATAAGCCAGTTTGTGATTGGTTCCCACAAAATTGTGAACGGAAGCAGGAGAGGTAAACGTGCAGGTTTCCAGACCGAGCTGCAGGGCGAAATCAAATCGCCGGCAGAGTGGGCGGGGTTTACCCAGTCTACTATAGTGACCTTTAAATGAATATTTACATATGATATTCCAGCATTAACCTGAAACATTACTCTGATTTCAGAAACTGTCACGTGAACAGTACTGAATGATTACCTTTACTGTTTAGGTTACCGTTACTGAGGATGAGGAGGAAGGAGTGTCATTTTTTCCCCCTCATTTCATTGTCTTAGGGTTTGCAATGACAATAAAGTTGAATCAAACCTAATTTAAATAGACGACGTTTGATTTGACAATCTGATGAATATACGACTGGAATTTAATTATTTGTTTAATCTACCTTTTATCTAAGTAAGTTTGGAGTTGGAGTTAATGTGCAGGCATGCGTCTAGAAGCTTACAACATTAACGTTAATAAACGTTACAAGAAATGTCTGTCCCTCGTCCTAATATTTAGATACTAGTCAATCCCAGTGGTTCCTTGTTTTGTAAATTAGGCTGTGCACAAGCTGAAGCAGCTGCTGCAGTGGTGTATTGTTTTGAAACAGCTGAGTGCATTTAGTAATATAAATTGGATCAATGCACTTGGTGACGCAGGGTTCCCCTCGCTGACCTTTCTTAACTCTGACCTGTCAGGCAGGTACCGGCTCAACAACCAGCATCTCCAGCTGACAGCCAGCGAGGCGGAGGACGCGACCCGCAGCCCGACTCCGCACTACTCGGCAGACCTGTCGAGACTGGAGCAGCAGCAGAGAGTAGACGCTCTGGAGCAGCAGCAGCAGATGAAGATCCTGGAGTGGGAGAACAGGATGAAGGTGCTGGCGTGGGAGCAGGAGCTGGTGAAGGAGAAGAGGAGAGCAGCTCGGCAGAAAGAGAAGGCCTTCAGGATGAAGAAGGCTTACTACAAAGCCAAGCTTAAGAGGATGGGCGAGGACCTGCCGCCATCTTCCTCCGGCAGCAGTGATGAAGAGGAGAAAAACGTCTGATCCGACAGGATGAACTGTTTTAACTGTTGTATTTTTATTAGTGCGGGTTTCATTCTTGTATTTCATTTTTGTCTATATGCCATGGAACTGTTGCTATTTTTATACATTGTTTTGTATTTCAATGCAAAAGAAAGATTCTCAGTTGCTTTTAATGAGATATTCTCGCACAAAGAGGGAACATCAATGATTATTGAGATTACTTGGGGTGCAGACTACTCAAAAGTACAAATGTAGCTTTTCTGAAGACTGGGAACAGTTACATTATTCCATATTGTCAAACTACCAAACAATCTCTCTGCAACGTGATAACCACCTTCTCTTAGTAAGCTTTGCAAAGATACTCAAATTAAACTAAACTGTTAGTTGAGTACAACACTTCATTTAAGATCAACCCAAGTAAAAGATGTGGTACTAATAGACCTATAGAAGTACATGAATATGCTATGGAGCAGATGAACAGCTTGTAGAAAAGCCTCTGAAATGTGTAAAAGGGTTGAGATCCAAATCCAAATCATCTTGTTTTATCTGTTATTCATCACAATGCGTCTTCAGTATTCAAACTTACGTGTACGTGATGTGAGGTTGACAGTGTACATTTGCAGATGTAGAAATTGAAATGACGTTCGTAAATGGACAATCTAATCATTTTACTTGCATATTTTTCTTTTGCATGTTAACACGAGTAGGTATGCTTAAACTTTAGTCTTTGCTTTGTAAATAAATTTGCCTTTGGTGCAGAGTTGGAGATGACTACAGGCAGGTGACAAATCAAACAACCTAAATACATACACGTGGCCAAAAGTACAGTATGTGGCTGCAATGGCAGCCTCTACTGATTTTTGGTCCTGTCAGCAGGGATTTGAATACAAAAGTATCAACTGCTATGTTATTATAGTTATGTGCTGTAACTACTTCGGAGCTTTAGAGGTGCTGGTAGACACATTTTTTAAACTCTGGACAGAGGCAGGCTAGCTGTTTCCCCCTGCTTCCAGTCGTTGCGCTAAACTAAGCTCATTGCTTCCTGGCTTCAATGCAGAGACATGAGAGCGGTACTGATCTTCATAGCTAACTCGTCAAAAAAATGTAAGCAAAATATCTCTTTGTCACCCTTATGTGTTACAGCAAACATTTCTTTGTATTTTACTAATATAAACCTGTCTCATGGAGCTACGACTAAGTCATACTATTACAAATCTGACAGGAGCATCGGTCAGTATTTGTTTCAGCCCCTGCAGGTCGAAATCTAAAGTTTATTCAAGGACTGGTCATATTGTCTCAGCTGATACTTCTGTTTTTGCTTAGAGTCAGCAGAGGTGGAATCTGACGTCTCTGAATGTGACAGAAACATGTCAGAGAGAGAGATGCCTCCAGAAAAACTGTTTTCCTCTGCTCAGTTTTCTGCACACGAACATGTCTGTTCTCATGAATGTGAAACTGCACACGCAGAATAAATATAAACACAGCCGTGTAGGAATGTCATTTTTTTTAATGTCCAACATTTCTCTTGTTTCCGTGGTAACGGGAACAGCTGTTTCCATGCCGCCATCCCCTTGCCGACGGCGGGATAGAAGGCATCCCATTATTAACACACAAGCTAGCAAAGACAATCTCCCATGCCTCCTTCTACTCTCCCTGACTATCTCACTCTGTTTCTTTCCTTCGGTCACTTCCCCACTTTTTTTTTTTTTTTACAGAGCACATCACAACGTTTCAATCTCAACTCAGTTTTTTTTTTTGTATCCCCTCACTTGTGTGGCTCCTATTGGTCCAAAGCAGATTAACCTGAAGCTGGATACTGACGGCTGACTGTTGGGTGTAAAAGCACACATTACCAGTTCAAGATTTGATGTTGTGGATGTGAAGCTTCAGCCTCAAATCTATAAACGGTGAACAGGGAGGAAAATTGTTTGATTTAGGACATATCTGCATTATTTACACCCAGTATTCAACTTCTAGTTTAGATATGTTGACGTTCTGTCGGGGGGGAGGATAAATGCATCGACATAGGTTTGTTTGTTCAAATCTTTCCACATTTAACCTCCGTGATCGGATAAAGAAACCAAATGAAATGCTGAAAAGCAAAGTGTCCTGCACCACACTGTAAACAGAGACATTTGTATCTTTACATTGCCCCCTCTTCTTTCCTCCATCTGTGAATTTGTTGCAGTGAGAGACTCAGATTATAAACAGAACAAAGGGAACATTTGGACAAAAAAAAAATCACATACTTCTTTAACAACCTCATACAAAATGACAACATACTGTAAATAATATGTCAATAAATGATCGATACATAAAATAAATCTTATGTCTGTACAAGTTAAAGGTACTGTCAGTTGAAGACAATAAACAGATCTGAAGAAAAATAAATAAATGGAGCAGCTGAATGAAAAGAGTGAGGAGGAATCAAAGTCAGATTTATTTGGTGTACTACCCCTTTAAAAGACTAGTACAGGGGCAATACTGTTAACACATAACAAATAGGTTCACTTGTCACCTCCTGGGGATGACAGAGCAGCAGTCAGCGCAGGAAGATATGCATTTGCGAGGTGTGAGATGTGTTTTTATTTCCACTATCTGCATTTCCGGGCTTTTTTTCTTCCTCTCTGCGATGAGTAACGTCCAAACCCTCCTCCCTACGGTTACATTTTGCACACAGTCACGGTTTCTGACCCAATTTGTTCCAACCTTTTCTGGTTTTGTACTTCATGATGCTTATTGGGCTTTTTTGTTTTTTTTTAATCCACTTTCTACCTTGCTGTTCTAGTGTTATTACAAATACTGTATTGTTCGATTGTCAGTGCTCTCCGCTCAAGGACACGCAGACAACACGTTTGGCTATACAGATACCTCATTTTGCTACCATTATTTTTAGAGCCACTGCATTTTTTTCAGTTCTGTTAGCCACAATCCCTAAATCCCTCTGAAGGTCTTCTTGCTTACAAATTCATTTGTGTTGTTACCTTGAGGTCTGAACTCAGAGAGCTGTGAGAAAGGAGCAGCTGCTGATGGAAAGACCTGCATCTCAAAACCACTTAAGAGGCTTATAGCGCTGACACAACTCACATCTCTCCTCAGCAAACTTGTACAGTGCTGCAGAAGCTAAGCCAGATCTAGCAAGAGACCTCATCTTTGTACAGCCGTCTAAACAATGAGAGCAAATCTGTATTAATGTGTTCTGATGTGTGAACCTCTTTATCTATGACAGCTCATTGGAAAAAGATTCTCACATATAAAGACAAATCTGAAGTGATTTCCCAGCATCTGTGTTCAGCCAAGCAAGTAAAAAAAAAGGGTCTGGCATTAGAGATGCATGTGCTACAGATATGAGTTAATATATTCCAGTAGATACCGTGCTGAATATGTACTGCAGGTCTGCTTTCAGGTCTCCAAACAAATATCTAAGCCCACTAAGACGTGACGTTTTCCCCTTGATCCGCTCTCCTCCTACATTCCAAACCAAAATCCACTTGCTTATACAGTATGCAGCCAAATACAATGCCAACCACAGTGGGTTACAGTATGTTGTAGCGCAGATCTAGGGCCTCATTAATATAAAACAATGTTTCAATGTAGGCTTGTTTTCATGGCACAATCATTAAAGGAAAAAAGAAATCATGATTAAAACAAAACTGTGAGTTACATCTAGAGCGTTCACGCCCTGCACAAGTCATTTTCATCACAGAAAAGTGGAGAACGATGTATTGTACTGAGTTTAAGCAGCTGTCCCTTTGGCTTGGCTTTACACAGAATTCTGCATGAGAAGCTTTTATTTAGGAGTCTCCAGGATGCTGCCGGAGAGATTCGGCTGTTCCTGTGGCGTCTCTCGAGGCAGGTTGAGTCGTGATGCATCAAAGAGCAAAGTACCTTGAGGATCTTTAAACGGTTGTTACATGACACAGCCTCATACAGAGACACAGACAATTATCTACCTTCACCCGCCAGGTCTCAGAAATATCAATCGATTGATATGGTCTGGTTCAGACAGCACCAGGCACAAAGATACACAGATGACAAGGTCACATTCATGTACAGTGGATCACGACACAGCACAATCTCCTGAAAGAGCCGACAACACTCATGACTGAAGTTGAACCACCAACTCGGAACCTTCATGTGGCGTTTTTAGCTTAACGTCGGCCATCTTTCTCTTAACAATCATCTTCCATCAAATCTCTTCTCTTATAATAATCCCTTCCCCTATTTACAATCACTTTCTCCCTACTTTGATATTTTCCCTTCAACCACATGTCGCGGTTTCGAAAATCTCAACAGATTTATATTGCCAGACCCCTGTCGCTGTACACAGAGTTGATGAGTGTGAGGAAAAGTTTCTGCGGAAAAATAAATTTGGGGATTCTTTTTTTCTTTTTCTTGGTAGGAGTAATGTCTCCCTCGGCAACGAACAAGACTGCACTCGCACCAACCTCACTCACAACCGGACACAATCATAAAAAAAAAGAAAGAAAAGAGATTTCTTCTTCATCTCCAATGAAAAAGATACAAAATGTATAAAAATGTTATATACAGTTTTTTTCTTTTAGACGGATGTTGTCTGGATCAAGCTAACTTCTGCATTTGAAATCTGAGGAGTTTGTTTTTGTCTTTAACAGTTTTTAGGTAGTAGAGGTGGTTGACTCATCGTCCAAAGAAACGTCACAGATCATTGTAGGCGGTGGGACTTGAAAAAAAAACTTCATTTATACAGTACAAACCGCCCACGAGCCCTCTTTTATCCTCATGGGCGCTCTCTCTGTCTTACTTTCTTTCCAACTCTGTCTCCTCTGTCCCAAGTTTGTTTTTAGTCCTCCGATGTCCCAGGGTGCCCCAGTGGTTCAGGATCATACATGACCTTTGAACTTGTCCCTGGTGTTCCAAGCACTGTCACAATGCATAAAGGGATATAGAGGCTGTCATCAAGACTGTCCTTCACTTCTGTTGGCTCTGAGGTGAAGGAAAGGAAAATGAGTCATTGATATGTTTAAACAGCAACCTCTCTACTGGTTGTAATTTCAATTACAAATAATGATGACAATATACAGGAGCACAATTATAATGAGCTGTAAGAGGCAAAAGGAAAAGAGAGAGGAGGGAGACAGAGCAAAACAGACACAGTGGACGAGAAGATTAAGAAGCTGAAAGGTTGGAAGTGGAACAGAGCGAGCTGAGTATGGTTGAGATAAAAAGATGGAAAAGAGGAAAAGAACAATAAGAAAGGTGAAGAGATGGGCTGAAGAATGGGAAAGATCCCTATAGAGCTGCTGAGGAAGAAGGACGAAGGGGGGAAATCAGGGGAAGAGAAAAGGGAGAAGATGCAGGAAAGTAAAAGCCCCCCAAAAAAGATCAAAGACAACGAGGAGTTAAATATGAAGCAGAAGATGAAAAAGAGTGGAGGGTTAGTCAAGGCAGATTTATTAACATGGCAGGACTTACTCGGACTCGGGGGAGACTTCAGATATGCTGTGGGAGGTGGCTGACTGGGACGGTGAAAGGGAGGGTCCGTGGGCGGAGCCATTAGGCCCAGGGTTAGAGGCAGCGGGAGGAGGAGTGAGGACGGAGGAACTAAAGGATGCCAGGATGGAGGACAGGATATCCAGGTGTTCACTGGATGGTTGTCGACCCAGAGGGTTTGGATTTGAACCTGCGACCTGGGGGACAGTCTGACCAGGGTACCTACATGGAGGTGCGGAGTCCAGTCGTCCTCTGCCGTGAGCTGGGAGCTGCTCATGCTGAGGCTCCTCAGAGATCGGGGGAGGAGGGGAGGAGGAGGGAGGCTGGTCGGGGTGCGACGGCTGGCGGGGAGGCAGAGTGCGGAGCCACTCCCGACACGGCTGAGCCTGGGCTCCACTGCCGTTGGTCTCCAGCTGCTCTCTTGACCTACTGCTCATCAGCGCCCCCGCTAGGTGCTCGCGGGACGAGGCCTGCCGCCGAGGTAGCGAGTTCAGCTGCGACCTCGATCCGCTGAGGTATCCCTCCATTCCCGCTCCCCCGTTTCCACTCAAGTCCTCCCTCGAGGCGTGGACGCTACCGGTGTGGTGGTTGTCCAGTCTGTCCCTGGATCCTGTCAAGTTCTCCCTGGATGAAGAGGCTCGCTGGTGATCCAGAACCAGGCCCCCGAGCCCTGCTCCCTGCCCCAGCTCTCTCCTCCTGGGTAAGAGATCCAAGTTGTCCCTGGAACCCCGGGAGTCCAGTCGGTCCCTCGAACCCCCTACCGTTTGTCTCCCAAGTGGATCCCTGGACAGTTGCCTCCGAGACAGCGAGTCCAGGTGTTCCCTGGAGGAGTAACGGGAAGCAGGTTGAGAGAGAGAGCCGGAACCTCCACTGGCACCAGCCGTGGCAGAGTACATGCGACCATACGAGGCTGCAGGAACACCCCGGTGACCCAGAGTAGAGGTTCGGTACCAGTTGAGCTCACTGGGGACCCGGCCCATGGTGGAAAGACCCTGAAATGCTGGGGGACAACCGAGACGATTCTTCAGGATACCTGAGACAAGAACATAAGAAGGTGAGGCTCCGTTAGAAGGGGAGATAAAAGGGGGGGAGTAAAATGTGCAGAGGGATACAGAGGGTTAAGGTTGAGGATGAAAAAGCAGGAGGTAGAAGAATTGTCATGAGGGAAGAAGATGATGAGAAGAGAAAGAAGTCATAGGAGGAAGAGAATTATGTGTGTGATGTGTGTGTAAATGTCCTTTATCTATTAATAAGTTCACTAAAATGAGTGATCTCCAACTTTGCCTGCAGTTTTTTACTCCCTCACTCTCAAGTGTGTCTTTGCATGGGTGGTGCACCTTTGTGTGTATGTGTACATATGTCAATTTTATATGTATGTATTCTGAGTATCCGTACTGTTATGTACACATAAAAGTGTCACCCATGCTTTTAGGACCAGATTTAGACCTTAACTGAAGCTATAGGCGTCCCACTGTTGTTGAAGTCATTCTGTATGCATCAGGGCCATTCAGCTAATTCCAGCCCTTTAGTGCATTGGGTGGGTAAAAAAACTCATCACAGTGTAAATCATGGTATGTCAACCATAACATTATATTCTGACTCCACAACACTAAAAGTCTGGCTACCAATTAAACCAACAAAAAAAACTAGAACATGAATTGTTGAAGTAAAACAAACAAAATCAGATTAAATGCAACGATATTTGTGGACCCTTCACATCATGTGACAAAGCACTGCTATTTGTGTTTCTCTCACCCTTGCGGTGCCTGTGTGGCTGGGTGAGGCCGTTCTCGTCCCCACTGGTCAGCGCTGCGTCAGGCTGGTTGTTGTTGGCAGCGTCCTTGCTGTAATCTGCCCCCAGGGGGCGCTCTGAGCCCCACTTCTGAAGGCTGTGTGTCTCACACTCTTCCAAAGCTGGCCAGTAGGACAGAAGGTCATTGCCATCCAGATCTGTAACACACAAAAATAATGAATACTTTCTGGTTACTCATTAAATCTGTTTTTATTTCACATCCATGTTGTCACGTCAGGTCATGACTCTATTGACCAATGACCTTTGATGAAACACCAGTTAACACAAGATATGAGAGGCTGCATATATGTTCTTATGCCTCATAGTCATCCTTTCAAATTCAAGCATTGTGCTTTATTTTTTAGCCGTCTGTGCATCCCAACAAACACAAAACAGATGTCTGTATAAAAAATAGCAGGTGTCAGCAGACAAATAGCATATGTTCATTATGGAATAAGCCAGTCAGGGCTAATTAAAAGAGACATATTGGTAGAGAATGTATCAGACTAGTGCAAATGCCCTATGAACCGGCAAAGTTCATGGTCTCAATGTGTAAAACGCTCAGTTGTGCCATTTAACATGTTAGTTTGCTCTGTGATGACATCAACCCTTTAGGCCAAACAAGTGTCATTTGGAAAATCACACTACAAAGTGTTAGGTCACCCACATGTTATCACGATTTCATCAGTGTTGTCATTAGGGCTGCAAGAATATATCAAGGGTAAAAGGGACTTATGTCTCAGCAGGACTTGGAAAAACAGGTCTCCCTAAAAAATCATTCAGACAGCTGCAGCTGATTCAGAACGCTGCTGCTCGCATCCTCACAAAGACCAAGAAAGTGGATCACTCCAGTTCTGAAGTCTTTACACTGGCTTCCTGCGCCTCAGAGAGTTGATTTCAAAATACTTTTGCTGG